>JBBIGC010142952.1:0-13498 GCA_037576955.1 Lepidarchus adonis | reverse complement strand
TATACACAACAATATTGACTGTGCACATGAAAGTAATCAACTACACTTTACACAACAATATTGACTGTGCACATGACAATAAACAATATACACTATACACAACAATATTGACTGTGCACATGACAATAAATATTTTACACTAAACACATAACATGGCAATGTAACATTTACTTAACATACAGTACCTTTACATTAACATAATTGACAATTTACAGTTTAATGTATATCCAATATTTGTCCAAGATGCCACCAAAAGCATGACTAATAATTCCTATGATCTTAGTTTTACTATTTACAAGTACAGCAACAAAAACACTAACAGTAATAATAATAATTTAATGTGCAATTCATTATCTATTAGTATTATTAATATAATAATTAGTATAATTGTAGCAAATAATAGCAAAACAAGATTTAACATGCTGTAACTGTGAAATATCAGTGCTGCTAGTGACTTCGTTTGAAATAAGAAAACTGACAGATGGAGGACTTACCCTCAGGGGTGGGAACATGTTACTACAGAAATCTACACTGATATTCCAAATAAGCAATAATGTTTTATAGGCCTTACAATAAGCTCACCCTTAAACTAATACGCTGTTTACCTTTCATCTTTTGATTTTATTATTATTATTTATTATTTTATTTGAATTACTTTTATTGGCTACACATGTGCCATAAATTAAAGAACCTCTGATTAACCTTTTTTTAAGTTAAACTTCTGTTATGTAAAAATTTATCTTATAAGTTCACAAACTTAGAAAGGTAATGTTGGGTAAATTTCTTCAATATTTATATAACCAATTATTTTATTCATTAAATTTCAAACTGCTTATCTAATTCGGGTTGTAGGGAAGCTGATAGATTTCAAATGTACAGAAGGTGCTATAAAAATAAAGTTATTGTTATTTTAATTTTATTATTATTATTATTATTTGTATTATTACTAATATTACTAATATTATTATTATGCTCAAATTTTCACACACACTCACACTTATGGGTAATGTCGAGTAGCCAATCAACCTAAACCACAAGCCTTTGGACTATGGGAGGAAACCGAAAAACCCCACACAGATGAAACCCACACAATACTGCCCCCTAGTACAATATTTTGTCTTATTTGTTGAGCTGAGCTTCTTTATCACTGTTTATAATAATGTTTAGGTCATATTTATTCAGAAATATAGAGAAGGGTTGACAAACAAGCCGCACTGTATTTTGTGAGAAGTACAGTAAGATACAAATAAGTGAAGTGAAGTGTAATGTGGTGTGTGTAGGAGCAGGCAGGTGTATTTCTGTGTTGTCTTGATACATCAAGCATTGTGGTAAAGTGGGTACGAAACCGTGTTTGTGTGGTAGAGTAAACAGTGGAGCTCCTCCACAGCAAATCCTGGCGAAACCTAGACCTGGTGTGTGTTTGCTGACTCAGTGGCTGTAAATCCCATCACACTTGTGTTGTTGCTGCAGACAGCAGTGTGAATGTTAAAATTCCTTCGAGCTGCTTTCTCACGAAGGATATGACAGACGCTACATGAAAATATACCTTTATTCAGTTCTTCACTACTGGATATTCCAGATTTACAATAGAGCCTGAGGAGTTGACATCATGCAAATTGAAAGTATTGCCACACTGGCAGTAAGAATAGGAAGTGTGACTGGGCAAGCTTAATAGAATCGGTTGATGTATTATAACTGTGCTGGAATGCCTCTACTAACAGGTACAAGTAAAAAGGAAAGCATTTTATAAAGAAATAAAATTCAATGAAACCTCATTTAGTTTTATTTATTATTCCAATAGCTCCTAAACGGTAACATGGGGGACCCCCATTAAGCATGCTGTGAGTGAATGGAAGAAAACTGAGCGATGGGACAAGCAATGGCTTCTCTTTGTTTATTGGCCGCTTGATATAGAGGATCTGTAGGGAAAACAGAGCTCTTCAGTGTTAATTACAGGCTATTTATTGCTGTTCTTGACTATTTCATCATACTACAAATTTTCTTCAACCTAAGCAGTTGTCATGGTTTCATATTAATATTAATGTGTATAGTGTACATTGATTATTGTGTTCTGTCTGGTTTATTTATGTCTTTTCACCTGCACACCCTTCCTTCCCCAGGTGCTTCTTGTTTAGTGTAGGTATTGTGATGAATTTAACATCGCAGAAAACCCCAACATTCTCCACTCCCATGGTCAATGGGACCAGCCAATGAACTTCTCCCCCCAGCTCTGTTACAGTTTGTAAGTCCTTACGTCTTTGTCTGGGTGGTCGGTTTTCTGTTATTTTGCAGTTAAATTTCCTGTTGATTCAAGATTCAAGAGAAGTTTATTGTCAATACAACAGTATACACAGTATACAGTGTACTGAAATGCCCCCCACCTTGGTAAGGTAAAAATATATCAAATATGTACAAATATACAAAGAGATACACTTACATACTCATCTACAAGTAAATAATCTAAAATAAAAACTACCTATACATATATATTTTTTAAAAATCTAAAAATCTACTTACACAGAAAGTCAAAGACATTTTAAAGTGTTGAGTGCATTGGTGTGTGCAAAAGATTGTTCCAGGTTTAAATTCTTTGGGTTATTGCACAAAACAAAGACAAGACAGACATGTGCAAGATGAGCTGGTGCAAATGAATATGTAAAACAGGAAGTGCATGTTAAAATACTGTATACAGCTTGCTGTTGCTAGCTGTGTTTCAGAAAGACCTGTGTTATCGTGTGTTTTGTGCATGCTACTGTTGCGAGACTGGTCAGAGATGAGTTATATAGCAACAATACATGTTCACAATTTGCTTTATGTCATGATATGTATTTTTCCATCATTTGATAAGATGAAACCAATGAAAAAACAGCAGTGTCACATATTAAAAAATCAGTTATGAAAAAGAAATTATTTTCATAGTGTTTCTCACAGCACAGTGCCATACGTTCACTTAAGTGAGTTCTTCTAATGATGCTCAATTTAAAATGAAACATGACTTTCAACAATGTCAAGTGTCGACGATATCACGTTAAGTTAAGAAAATTATATTGTTGCCACAATTTATTATAGTAAGTATATTTATGCCTATATGTTTTGTTGGACCAGAACAACTGTATGTGATATTTCAGGGCTGTAAGATGATTAAGATAATTTATCACAATTTATTTGTATTAATTGACGAAATGTAACCATGAATGTTGGAAATAGTCGCCATCAGAATGTACTGCTAGAAACTCAAGAACATGAATAATTTTAGTGAAAGTTTATCAACCTGATTTAAGATAATTAAAATGGCACGAGCTAAACATAATAAGTTAAGCTTTCAGTTTGTTATTGATGAAATTCCAATTTTTCAGATAATAAACCTGGGGTATAAAGGTGAGGTCCTGTCCACAGAGCAGAGCAGTCGATCCCAAAAATAAGAATGACCCAGCTCGATTTGATACCCTGACCAATTCAAAATATAAAATAAATTAAAAAAAATACAAAAAATAAAAACAATTGAGAATTTTAATATTTAATGCAATTTGTTACAGAGTTAAGGCATTTACTCACAATCATACTAACGTTCCAGTCATTTTTCAGAAGCTAGGCTGATGGTGCTGAAGAAGTGAAGAAGAAGGCAGTTTGGTGAGTAGCTTTGTGGGAGGAGCAATAAAGGGGGAGCTCCATGCAAGAATTTTTGCTGCTTTTAGGAATTGTAGTGTTAAACGCAACACATGGTCACTCCAATAATTACAATATGTTTCTGATCTAGAATAGGTCCGGCAAATGAAGAACAACACTTCAATAAAAAAAAACATCCTGGACTTTTCAAATACAATTACAGAAATGCCTTTACTGTATTTATGGCAGACTGGTTTGTTTTCCTACATTGTTTTAGATTAGTTTAGGTCTTCACTGGACATGGTCTGAGGTTATGGGGAGTGGACACCTGCTTTATAGCGAGTTTTCAGTTCTGTTGAGGGTTGATGATTCCAGCATTCCTGCTGTTGTGTGCACAGTGTAGAACGGAAAAGCTGGAATAGGTGCCGCTGTCAGCACCTTACACTGCAGGATGTGGCACGTCGGAGTGTGTACCTACATACAGTAGTTAACCTACCCACTTCTTCACAGACCTGCCCAGAACTGCCTACACTACACAGAGAAACGCAGAGGTGATGTAGATGAGTGTATGTGTTTATTTAGCTCATTACAAGTACAATATGAAGGATAATGAAAGAACTTTTCCAGAGAAGGTCTCGTCACCTCATGAGTCAAAATGAGTTTAAATAAGAGAAAGAGAAAGAGAAAAAATGAATGGATGAGTAACAGGCTGAAACTTGCAAAAAAAAACATTGTATAGTCACATTTTATCCACTTTAACAGAGATATTATATTTACAAGATTACTGTTTGTTTTTTCTGGGTTTAAATTATGAACTCTGCTTGCATTGCATTTCAGATTGGTTTATTTTGTTCTGTGTTATGTTTTGTTTTTCCTACTCAATTAGAATGGAAGTGTTTGCTGAGGGTTGTTGATGGATGGCATTTTTGCTTTTTTGTCTGAAAAAAAATGTGTGTAATTGACCATTTAATTCCTTAAATTAGTTTTTTTGAGAAAGGTCTATATCCAGTAATTAACATGTCAGCACTGTGTGAAGTAGAGCAGTTACTATATAAATATATATATATATATAACTATATATTTATTATTATTTATTTATTTTTCATTTCATTTAATTACATTTTTATTTTTTACTTTTGAATAATATCAAAAATACACTGTCATAATGTAGAAAATGTATATTTTTATCCCACACTTGTTCTTTATGTGTGTAAAATTTAAAAGGGGTAGAAAAACATTTCAAATTTCATTTAATAAAAATGTAAAGGGTTCGTTTAAATGCCCTTCTATTGATAAAAAGGAACTGTGCCAAGATAAGCCAAGAAATATTACTGAAAAAATATTTACACAAACTAAACGATAACATACAAATAACATATATATTATAACCTCAAAAAAAAATATTGGTGAAAAAAACAGGAGAATTACCTCATGAACAGAACTCAACAGCAGAAGCGTTGACCAAAGAGAAAGCAGCCATGTTGATGTTATAGTGCAGAGAATTGAAAATGCTGTACAGTCGTTTGTAGTTTAAATGAAATATACAGTGTGCTGATGTTGCTTTGATCATTTTCTAGAATTTTTTTTTTTCTAGAACTCTTTTTTCTGAAGCCACAAGCTACAGTCAACAAAGTGGAATATTGTCACTACTAAATATTAAATAAATGAGAAAGACAGCTTGTCTGAATCTGAATCAGAAAACTTTATTTATCCCATAGGCACCTTTCCAAAAAGAGAGCAACGTACAAAAATAAAATCTTAAAATGATAATGTAAATGTTATGAATATCTTCTGGAAAGGAACTCTTGAGCTACAAAGATCTTCTTTGACAGATGAACCACAGCAGCAGAAGATCCAAGAGTATGAGTGGAAGCCTGAAAGTCAGAGAGATACCAGGGTGCCAAGGTATAAAGAGCCTTAAATGTGAGAAGTAGAATTTAATTGTCAATGGGATATTTGACAGGAAGCCAAGGGCTTATACGGGCAGAGATTTGGACAAGCAACAGTCTGTAGAAGCTTTTGGGAAAGACCAGTGAGTATAAAACTGCAGTAATAAACGTGAGAAGTCATCAGTGCATGAACAAGGGTGGCAGTACTATGAGGAGTGAAAAAGGCGACGATGATTAATGTTACGTAGATGGAAATATGCAGAGAGGTGTTATTAATGTAAGTTTAGAAAGAAAGAGTGCTAATGATGACCCTCAAACTCATATCCTGAATAGAAGGAGAACCGGCCATCAATGCTAAAGAGAAAAATTGTCAATTTTACAAAGATTGAATCGGGTGCCAATTAGACGAAAGTTGTAAATGGATGAGGATCTCATATTTTCAGCCCACATAAATTATCTCACCCCCAATTGGTGTAGATTAGATCACATTTCTAATTTTTAGTTTAAATACCTGTATTTATAGCTTATTAACTTTATATCAGAATGTCATAGAAACACAATTCAATTTGAACATTGATCAAAGCATGTAAAACAATGGAAAAGTACAGCCATTATATAGATGTTTCTTAATTTTATTTATTTATTTATTTATTAAACATTTTTGTATCTTTTTACTTTTGAATAATTTAAAAAATGCAAATATAAATATAATATATAATATAATAAATATAATTGTTCAACCCATATTTGAAAAAAATAATGCCCTTTCATGCAGAATGGAGAAATGTGCAAAAATTGTCATTTTAACAGAAATATTGATGAAAACATATTTACACAAAGGAAGTTGGAAATGGATGAGTTTCTCAACCATGCATGTACCTTAGCTACACCATCAAGAAACTGCATTCACTCCTCACCACTGATCAGATACTCATCCAATCAATTTCCATCTCCTTCCTAACTGAAGGCCACTAGAGCTCTATTCAGAATTCAGCAGCATGTCTGGTCTTCAATACACCAAAGTTCTTACATTCTGCTCCACTGCTGTGAACCCTTCACCTGTTGCTCCTGCATCAGATTTAAAACATTAATGCTCACTCACCCACAGCTCGGCCCCTCAGACCATCATGCTCCGCCTGACAAGACCCCCAAATTCAAAAATCCACAATACACATCAAGTTTCTTCTCAGTTCTGGCTCCTAATTGGTGGAATGACTGTCCCCTAACCTCTCGCTGTCCTCAAACAAGGAAAACCAACTTAGTCGAAGAGCATCTGGTTCAAAAACTTCATGTTCCAAATGAACAACATTTCTTACTAACAAAAAATCTAAGTACCAGTTTCACCTCTTGACGCAGCTCTTAATAATAATAATACATTTCAAAACACTCAAGGACACCGTACACAGCAAAAGAATAAAACAAACAAACAAAAATAATAATAATTAAAAAAACAATGTTAATTTTTTAACTATATGATCACAAAGGGGTACAGGTTAGACAAATTATTTTAAAAGCATATTATATTTAGACAGTGGAAATTAATCAGAGAGAGAAAGCATGTTTAACTCTCAACTGAAGATTTACTGATGGACAGATTTTCTCAGTGGACTGGTGCGTCTCTCAAATGCGATAAATGTAAATGCTGTAAATATTGGTAAAGACCCAGGACACAGGGAAAGGGAAATACATCATCAATGAAACTGAGAACCAAATGCAGTAGATTTTGTACATTTTTGTAGTTGTCTTGTGCTCTGTTCTTCTCTTTTTTCATAATATCAGTTTAAAATAAAATATTTAAATCAGAAGCATGACCAGTAATTTCAATGGAACGCCTACGTTTTAATGGCTAACATGTTTCTGGGTAACGTGTGCATTCCTTCCCCATCTCCATAGAGAACCTAAAGTAGCATCTGAATTTGCATGAAGAGGAAGTGGATTTCCGTCAGAATGCAGGACACTGCAAAGCTTCTTAGATTTCTCCAGGTGCACATAGCTTGTTCCATCATGCCATTCACATATGATGGTACTTTCATGCAGGTTATAGCCTTTTACAAACAAATTGGCCTGTGTGTGGCCTGTGCGGTGAATGGGATTAAAAAAATGGCAATATGGAGGCATAGCAGGGTGAGGGCAAACAGCTATGCCAACATCTTGCCACCTTTTCTCTCCAGATCGGCGGTTTTACTGTGGATGGGTCCCCCATAAATGAAGAGCAGATGTTGTGAAGGTCACGGTTGAGTAAAATGTAGGAAAGCGCCCGGCTGGAAGGAAAAGTATATAAATACTTGAGTGTGTTTACTTACAGTCTTCTGGCGTCCACTGCTGCTCTACACCTCTGGAGATGTGGACGAGCTTGGAGCTACTTAGTGTAGAAGTGAGTCAATGAAAGAGTTTGTGAGTAAATATCTCCTCCCTTTCTCTCTCTCTCTCCCTCCCTCTCTCCCTCACTCACTCTCTCTGGCCAGAGTAGTACTCAGGTGGGCCTTGAGTCATAGTCTGCTTTCACTGGAACTCATTCTGCACTGGGAAGATGTGGAAGCAGATTTGCTACATGGTTCAAACACGGTTCCCTCTCCAGTGACTCAGTCTTTTCTAACATTGTTGTCCTCTGATTCTCTCTTTCCTTTAATTCCCTACTCAAGCACATGGGACGGAAGTTGGAAATGGATGAGGATCTCATATTTTCATCCCACATAAACAATCTCTACCCCAATTGGTGTAGATTAGATACAATTTCAAATTTTTAGTTATATATCTGTATTTATGGCTTAATAACTTCATATCAGAATGTCATATAAACACAATTCAATTTCTACATTGGTCAAAGCAGATGTACCACGTAAAACAATGAAAAGGTGCAGCCTTTATATAGACTTTTTTTTTAATTTATTGAACTTTTAAACACACTTATAATTAGCTGCCATGCAAGGATTTCCCACATGGGACCTGATGGTCATTGGTCATCACAATACTAGAAATTTGAATTGCCTAGTGCCATAAAACATAATGCAAAAATGATACTGCACCTTAAAGTGGAATCATATAAGTACATTTTTTATTTATTTTCCAAAATAAGCCTACAAAACAATGTATCAATCAGTAAATGGTATTTTAGTCTCACTATACCACTACTGAAGTTGTATATTCTGGAAATATTCAATTCTTTGAGCAAAAATGCAAACTCAGTGATAAAATAATGCTCAAACTCTTCAAAAATATAAAATAAAACACTGCTGTTGTTTTAGAAACCCAGCATTTCCTGAATTTAGCAATACCACATCAATACCAAAACCAAAATACACACTTAAAAAGGGTTTAAGTGTGTAAGAAGCACTTAAAAATGGTCTTTGGAGCAGTGCCATTGGAGAACCACTTCAGTTTCCCTGACAGCCATTTTTGTTCATCATGATTATTATTTAATTTTTTTATTATTATTTATTAACATTTTTTTAACATTTTATAGATGTGTGATTGTAAATATTTGTTTTATCTTTAAAAAAAAGTTTTAAAAATTTAAAATTGACAAATTTTCCTAAAATCTTTAGGAGTTGGTCACCACTGCTTGTAATATACATTTTCTTTACATTTTTCACATCGTGCACAGTTCTTCTTCAGTGTTCTGCAGGTCTGGCTGCTATTTCATCTTACTGTGATGCACTGAATGTTTATAAATCACTGTCCCTTCACTTAGAATGAGCTTGAATGGGAATGTAATGACACCAATTGCTTTTAAACCTTGGAAATGTGGAGATAAATTAGTCAATTATAGTTCGTTAATGATCAAACATGTATTTTTAATGATGTAAATCTGTAAAGCCGTGTCCTCTAAGTGTGTCTCTGTGTGTATGAGAAGAAAAAACAATCACATATACAGTTCTGTGCAAAAGCACCTGCACAACAATGGTTTAAAGCCATTTAGCACAAGTATTAGAGTAACAGTAAAGCAGGAAATGGATCTAGAGTTTGATCTGTGTAGAATGTGTAAAAGTCATTGAGATGTTGTGAGCTGGTTAGAAGAACATGGGTTTGGTTTCAGATCTCCTCTCCAGGCCTCCTGCCTTTGCATGGATGTGAAACTCCAGCAGAACCTGATTTAATGGAAGGAAGGACTGACTGAGGCCCAACACTGGGCTTCCATGAGGAGGAGATGGTGAAGCCAAAGTCAGTCTGTATTACTAACATATGTTTTGTTTTTAATATAAAAAAAGCTTTCAAATATAATTTTCTCAGGTGCCTAAGACTTTTGCACAGTACTGTGTGTTGAATTTTTCCAGTGTGATGACTGAGCGTCAGAGATCTTTGGTGAGTTAGTTAATCATCTAAGAAAATACACCGCAAAACAAACATTGGGCCTTATTCACCATCTTCTACAGAAGAAATGTTTCATAAATATTCACCATTGTTTCCTTATTAGGGATTGGTTCTTAAGGAAGAACAGAATCTACACATGCTCAAGAACTTACACGCATTTAAGTTCTGCAAAATAACACATTGCAAATATGTTTTTGGCTCGTTTGTGTAAAAAACATTGGCAAATTTATGAAAATACCTAAGGCTTGACCAAAACCTGTATGAACCATCAACATGAACACAGCAATTTTCTTTAATTTTGTAGTTTTTTTCATTTTGCAATGAACCTGAAAAAATACAGTATTATTCATTTAATTTCTACTAAATTCTAGTGTAAAGTTGATTACCATGGACAATCGTTTTCCTGTGCTTAGAAAAAGAAAAACTTATGATTGAAAAGCCCAACTCACTTATCATAGAAGACCAGCACTTCAGCTCCTGCATTGGGTCCAAAAATGCTGGCGCTTTGCAATCCCTGTCCTGAAGCCCCGTCCCTCTACCCTTTACACATCTGATTCCACTCATCAGCTTATTATGAGCTTTTCAAGATGAGTAAGTGTCTTACAACTCTGCAGAGGGTCCGAGAATGTCCAGAATCACCGTCTCAGCACTCAGATCGTATGATGCTAATGCTTAATCTGGAGTTTTTTCCCCTTTCATTTTATCATGACTCATTTCCTGGGTAAAGCAGAGCAGTCACCACGCCTGGACTCTCCTCCCACACTGCAAACACGTATTAGTCTTGATATGTCAATCACGACAAACTCAAACCCTGACACGGGGCCGACGCCCTCTAACCTCACCTTTTAGTTCAACTTTGAGAAAGAATATATAGCATCAGCCATAGACACATGACCATCCATAATCCACCGCCTTGACTTTTGTTCAGGTTTTTACCATATTTAACATGGATAGCTGAAGTTTCATGCTGACATCACTTCAATGGTAAAACCTTCAACCTCTTAACCCTTAAAACCAAAGGGCCCATGATTGGGACCACACTGCAGATCATCAGTGTCAATACACTACTGTAAACTTTGAGCTACTGAATCATTAATGGAAGTTACTGGACAGACAGTAATGTCTGAACTTAAAGCTAATCTCAGGGTTGTAGATTCTCAGACCTAAGTCTGAACATAATGGAATTTTAATAGTGAAACACTGTTTGCAATTTAATGGAAGAAATTTGTGAAATGAATGAAAAATTAGGTCATCATTCTTGAAAAAAAAACCTACAAAGGATACTTTCATCAACGCCATAGAAGAATTATTTCAGTTCCCTAAAAAATGTGTGAACATGAAGAACCTCCATATAAAGTTTGGGGTTTTTCCAAGAGGTTATTCATTTATCCCAGATATTTCTTTTTTAATTCCTTATAAGAAGCCTCCATTATTTTTTTACTTAAACATAAATTGGCTCTTCAATGGCATCATGTAAGAACCCTTTCTGATACCCTGATTTTAATAAAGTTAATAAATGGGTCTTTTAATGGTAATACAAAATTAATATTGTAATTCAGGAACTTAGGCCTAAAATATAGTTGGTTTTTAATTCTAGACTAGACTTAATCTCTAAAGTTCAGCTTTCCAAACCTAAACCTAGGTTAAGAATGAATTTCCAGTGGTGATTCACCATTGGCACTGCAGTTTAGTCTAAGACTAGGTTTCTCACCTGGGAGAGCAGGCCTTACGTTTAAGTTCCTCACTCATAACTTTTTAACTTTAAATTTATGGTATTTTTAAAATAATTCATAGTAGTTGCTGAATAATTCATAGTCTTTAATGTTTTATGATGTCCCTTTTTGTCCCTTTGTTTAGTGTAAAGATTATTACAGATTTATAGGTATTATTTATATATATTTATAGGAATAGCTTATTTAGAGTCATTTATTGATATATTGATACTACTATTACTACTGTTACTATTATTAATACTACTATTACTATTACTACACTACTAGTATATACTACTACTATTATTCATGTATATTTATATTTACAATATATATTGCCCTCCATAATTATTGGCACCCCTGGTTAAGATGTGTTAAAAGCCTTAAAATAAATTCTATTTTTATTGCAGAAGCTACTCTCACACTGAAAATTGTGGAAAAATAATCCCTGACTAAGAAATAATTATTTTTCATAAAATCACCTGTTCCACAATTATTGGCACCCCTAACAATTCCTAGGAAATAAATGGAATTGAAGTATTTCTGTCATGTCTACAGTAGTTTACAAAGTTGATCAGAGTATCTAGGAAGATTTAATTAGTAATTCATCACTTTTTTCATCAACATATCTTGTCTATCTATCTATCAATCATTTTCAGAAGTGGCTATACGCAGAGCAGTGCTGAGCTGTGTATTTAAAGAGAGAGATGTAGACAATGTTGTAGACTCTTGGTCAAGAGCTTATGCAAAAGAATAGATCATCCAATGGGGTTAATACCTGAATGGAGATTTTAAATGGGTCATGTGCCAAATATTTGCAAATTATTCAGCAGCCACTATGAATTATTATGAATTATTATGAAGATAATGTAATGTAATGTAAGTATTTGCACTAAAAAACAGACTGATGTTGATGTAATGTCTTGTTCATATGGAAATGATGGACACGTTTGAATCAGAGTCAATGTAATGCTTAGTAAGTTCCTGATTTGTGGCCATCTTGAGGTCTACAGAGATTCCCTCAACTTATATGTGCGTGAGGAGGGAAAAAGAGAAAGAACGATGTTTTGGTTTAAATGAAACAGCTCTGAAAGTGGTTTTACTTATTCAGTTTATTCAGCGTCTCGACTTCACCTTCCGTCCAGTGACTCGCTCTGACTCATGCCCCGCGTGGTACTTTGAGCTCCACGTTTCGGGCCTATTTATGAGTCCAGTCTGTGATTCAACACACTACAACTGGGACACATTTACACCATCAGCAACTTTAGCTGCGTTTGAGTTTAGCAGACAACCGCCTCTGACTCTCGTTGTGTTTTTGCTTCATTTTCTTTTGGCAACTGGTTTTACATGAGGTGCTTATCTCATCGATTAATTTAGTGTGAGTCATAAAGCAAAGGTGATAAAGCAATGACCACAAATAGCCTACGACATTAACCTAAGAGTAGTAAGGCTGAAATTTCTCTTTTTTATACCGTTCTATTAATTATACAGTGGATTTCTTCATTCTTCTTGTTGTTTTATCATTAATTACAACCACTTCTATCACTTATATATTCCTCCAGTGCATTCTTCTAAAGTTCTCACAGCACAGGCCTAGTTCCTGTGCATGAATGTGAATAAGGCATTTTATTGATGGTGTTCTCCAACAGGAACTCTTCTCGACTCGTTTCCCTGTCGCTGGGAAAGGAATATAAAACCCTTTCACTTCAAACACACTTGAATTTGAATTAATGCTGCCCATTGGTTTCTATTGTACGCATGGTTTAAGACATTTCATACAGGGAACTAGTGTCTGCAGCTTGAAAAAAATTAACATCAGTACATATTAAAACACAGGAATGAATGAATTTTTCTTACCTTGGTTAAACTTCAGTTCAGTTCAGTGTCTCCTTGTTATTAACCTAATTCATTCTCTCTCTCTCTCTCTCTCTCTCTCTCTCTCCCTCTCTCTCTCTCTCTCTCTCTCTCTCTCTCTCTCCC
>JBBIGC010142864.1:7649-20120 GCA_037576955.1 Lepidarchus adonis | reverse complement strand
AGAAAGAAAGAAAGAAAGAAAGAAAGAAAGAAAGAAAGAAAGAAAGAAAGAAAGAAAGAAAGAAAGAAAGAAAGTTTCATTGGTGTCACTATAGCTGTATTGCTCATGTCTTGTTTTCTGTAAGTGCAAATGAAAATGTTATTTGCTGTTCGGGAATTGCATGAAAACCATGGATAATGCTATTAATAGGATTATTAAAATGGTAATTTACTGCTAAGATAATTATAAATGAACAGCATGTAATAGCTTCTACATTTGAACTAATTTTCAGAAATTTGAGAGTTACTACTTTAAAGCATTTATAAATATTTTAAGCATAATTACACATTTTGCTTTTATTTGATTTTATTGTACTTAAACTAAAAAATACAGTTTTTAATCATGATTAATTTTTATTTCTTAGAGGATGGATCACACTGTGTGTTAGCAAGGTGGGGCAATGAGGGTAGAGTTTCTAACGGTCTGTGTATAGTGAGTTTTTGATAGAACTGATTTACAATCATGTTACAACACTAACACTGGAGCAGGCCGGTATGTAAATGTGTGTATGTGCTCAGCACTTCCTCACACAGTAACACTCTGGAATGAGTCAGAGCCTCTGGTCCAATTACACAATATTCACATTCTGTCCATCAACACCCAAACACTACTTACAGCTTCTCTTGGCAGGAATTCACTTCAAAACGCAGATGAACATTAAAGAGGGAAGTCATTTTTGCCTTTTTTTGCTTTTAATAGAAGAATTGTGTAATAAAACCACCAATAATGTTTCAAACTCCGACCCAAAGGGTATTTTTTATGGGAAATTAGCAGATCGTGTATTTATTGTTTTTGTGATCATAAAACGCTCTGCATCCTCATGTATTCAATGCCAATTCAATGCCAATTCTACAGAGTGTGTTTCAGCCCAGACAGGTTTTTGAATGAGGGCGGCCAATCAGAGGCACAGTAAACAGAAACATTTTGCTTAATTTTCATACATGAAAAAAAATATTGTTTTTTGGTTTTTAAAACCCTGGAAATATCACCATAAAATCAGAAAAGTGGATGTCGATGAAAAATAATAATAAACGGCGTATAATAACAGTGATGGAATAAGAACAGAGGTATGGGTGGGGGGAAGAAGTGATTTAATGTAAAAATTGTGTAAACTGGATTTGTAAGTGCAAATGAAATATTTCGTTGAAGGAGTTACAGATATACTCCAGATATACTCACATCGCAAATATTAAAACATTTATTATCTGGGGAGGTGAGGTGGGGGCACACACACATCATTGCTGGTTGGAGGGCATGGGTGGGGTTAAATATTTTACCAAAGTTAACAGCTGGACAGTTTTCCATGGCGACCATTTTATTCGTATTAGGGGGATATATTGAGGCATTATGTTTATATTTTTGGAAGCCCATAATTGCAGAATATTGTTTCATAAAATCCAATACATTAAGCTTCCTAGCGAGAAAGACAGCGAATTAGACACTTAGACGCTCCTGAGTGGACGTTATGGCAGTGCCAGTTGCTTCTCAGGTGGGAAACCAGTGAGAACCTAGAAAACCGCACCAGATCATAGTTGAAATATTTCTTTAAATACCTGATAACGCACAGCATATTGTCCACTTGCGTAATCACACAAATGTCTTTGGATGTAAAACAACACATTTTTCTATTCACATGAGGTGTAAACAATCAAATGATGTTACTAAAAGAGGAGCCCTAAAAACATGCCCACCAGCAGGGGGCACCATTGAGTCAAAGGTGATACACAGTCTCTACACTCAGGAAGCGTAGTGTGTGTTCGTTAAACTGCAATGTCTCACAGCACTGGGATTGTTCTGATGGTTCTGGAAGATGTTCAGGAAGCCCAAGGTCACCTCGACCAGTGTTTAGAAATCTCGATCCCACCCGGAGAACTCCTCATCTGCTAGGGTTTTGTCAAATGGGAAACGGTCGAAGTTTATATAGCAGGGACCCTGCAAGAGACAAACATACACACGCTCACCTGACTAATACTGAGTAGATCCTCCTCATGCTGCTGAAACATTGACTATTGCACTGTGTATCTGATACGGACGAAGGCTCCTTTGACTTTGAATGGGAAGGTGTCCCGGATGTGTGGCATTATTTTCTCCTGCTGCGGATGAATAAAGCCCGCTGCCGTGTGAACGGGTTTTGTGCTTCAGATCCTTGGTTTCATATCAATCCCCCATTAGCACAGTTAGCAAACATGGATCAGGGTTTCGATATAAATGTTCATATTTTCAGTTAGTGCTGAGTCCCGGCCTAGTTTAAAAACCAGGAAATGGGGGGGGGGGGTGATGATTTTTTCCTCATCTTAGCACGCATCTGTATAATACGCGGGATAATGTTTCGCGAGATGGTGCTGAAGGGATTTATTTTTCCATAATGGCAGTCTCTCAAAATACATTATTCTTTGTTCATTGTTGGGGGGGAAAGGACATCCCCTCACCCCAAAAACATAGATTGCCAGTAAAAATGCATTGTCCTCTGCTCCAGACAGACACCCCTTGAGATGTTAAGAGCAGCATTTATAACCTCCTGGAAAAAGCACGCAGGACTTTCAATTGGCAGCTAGCAGTAGCATGAGCTAGCAGCTAAAGCTAAGTTAGTCAAAGCAGCAGCTTTGATTGTCGTTAGCAAGCTAGGTACACGAGCTAACATGGACAAGGGACTTTTTAGTCAAAACATTTTTGTTTGTAGACATTTCAAGGACAGGGGCAAGCATGTTGTAATGATCTCATGTTAGGATGTACAACCCAAATATGGAAATGACCAGATGGGTTATTTGGGAGATGACTTCATCGGTTTGACTGACAGGGGGCTGACGCATGCATGACGTGCTGTCATTAGTCAAAACATTTTTCTGGTTTTCTTATAAAGGCTCAGACCAGTTGTGTAAAAGGTAATGACACTCGGTCATGCCAAAGAGACACTCACCCAACTCTCAGGTTCTTCTGAGAAAACTTCGCTCTAAATAGCGAGCCTGGACGAAGTCTCGGTTTACCCATTTAAATAGTAAGTAAAGATTCTTCTGTTTTTAATATCAAATGCTCTTCTGACTCATTCTTTGTGTGGAAAATCATTATTTGCATAAAAGATTAGTTATATCAAAACTACACGCAACTTAAAAGTCCTTCCCGCTGCGATGAAAATGGTTTTTATTAACCCTTTATTTTCCTTCAACCTGAGGACTTGGCATTCCATGAAATAATACATATGATCGGAATGCCTCAGAGTACAAACTCTGAAATGTTATATAATTATAAGTACATATTACAGTCCTATAATAACTTAACACCATGTATCTTATTATGTATATTATTAATTCTGATACTGACACTACTGCTATTCTGGTTTCTGTTCTGTTGCCATTACCCATACTACTTTTATTTGTATTTACTAAGTATAGCTACGTTTATCACTTCAAGTTTTATTTCTGTTTCTTTTATTTTATTGTCTTATAGCATGGAAGCTGCAAACCTTGTTTTTGAGCAAAGACGATAATGATATTAATTTCAATTCAATCTGACTACGTACCATTTGTAGTGTGAATGCTTAAGCATCTCAATCATAGGTGGTTTTACCAATTTATACTTTTACACTTGCATCCAGCGAAGGCCCTCCTCCATTGAAGGGCCTCGTCTGTCAAAGAGCCTCATGAATTTGTTTCATTTTTTTATTCATTCATAATATTTCTTGACTTGTACCTGAATGAGTCATTGCTACGCTGGTATAATACCCGTGCACTCACTCAGGCTGCTGATGGCACTGAGGAGTTTCTGGAAGAGGGTCAGGGCCATGCTCGTTGTTTCTGCTCCAGCACACCAGCCTGTTTAGTAGCCCGCCTCTTCCATGCCGGTGCAGCCAGGTGGCATCACTTTTACCCCCCACCCCAACCCACCTCCCCCACGCTGTCAAAATCATGACAACATATTTTTTATGCTCACTCATATCAAACTTGGAAGCTGGAGTTTGTGCAGCAATGTGTTTGTTTGCCAGAAGACTGAGTAATGCAGACATCCTGTTCTGTTCCTGATGGCATCTGGAAGATCTGGGTTTTCTCTGGCACTGTGACAACTACTACAACTGCAAAATCTGCCACAGTTGCAGTCAGTTCAGGCCGGTTTATTCAGCAATAGGAGTAAGAGGGGAGGCACAGAGGGTGGTGAGTAGCATAATGTGAAGAGTGAATTTTCCAGGGTCCAATTGGAGACTGTGGAACGCACAGTTCAATCAAGGTTCTTGCCTGCCAATAAGTAATGCTAGATTCATTTTGAGGACATACATTTCTGATCCCTTGTCAGTTACAGGAATGATCGGTATTTCAGCCAATGACTGAGGCCTTTCAGGACTAACCTTTCTGATAAGCCTCATTGTTGGAGTCGCCAGTTGTCCCATCCTTAGCTTGTGCCAGTTTATACCGTTAAACCACCTGCAAGGACAAAACAGCACAGTGACGATTCATGATAGGCAGAAAGAAAGACAGACAGATAGACCAATAGATAGATGGATGGATGAACGGATGGATTGCTGTCGTTCCCAGTCGTTTCCACTTGGTTATAACAACACTGACAATCGAGTGTGGAATATTTAGTAGTGAGGAAATTTCACAACTGGACTTGTTGCTCAGGTGGCATCCAGTCACAGTACCATGCTGGAATTCACTGAGCTCCTGAGTGCGACACATTCTTTCACAAATGTGTGTAGAAGCATCTGCTGCCTAGCTGCTTGAAGTTATACACCTGTGGCCATGGAAGTGATTGGAACCTGAATAATTTTTTTTCCATGGATCAGTGAATACATTAGGTAATATAGTGTAGATAGACTTTCCTGTGTGCCTCCTGGGTAATGAGAAGCCTTTATAGGACATCAATGAGGACTAAAGCAGCTGATATCTATTAGTACTGATAGGGGGCAGGGTTTCTCTCTCAATACTGACAGATTTTTGCTTTCTATGTCATTTTGCACCTTGTTATCTTCATGTGTCCAATACTTTTTTCCCTGTGTCTGTTCATATTATTACACATAACTCAATTTATGGACTGAAATGTTTATATGTCCTTGCATGAATCAAATACTTGAGTTGATATTGACATGTGGTGCACATTTTGTGTCAATAGCCACTTAGAAATACCCTTACTGATAAAAATGCTGATGTGTCAAATACTTATTCTCCCCGCTGTATATAGACAGAAATATCAGTTGGGACATTTTGTAAAAAGCATTGAGTTTATGATTTGTTAATTCCCTTGAAACTCACAAATGTGCAAATGAAAATTTCCAGGGTTTTTTATTGAGCAACTTAAATTTATATTATAAACATAAACAAATTTAAAATGATGTCTGCAACACATTTAGAAAAAAAGAAGAAAAAAAAGAGACAAAGACAGAGGCATGTTTACCTATGTGTTATATCCCCTCTCTTCTTAATTACACTATTTAACTGTTTGGGAACTGAAGAGACTAAGTGCAATCTTCTTGTTTGAATCAAGACTTGCTATTTAACAGTCCATGGTCGCTGTTGTCTGATTTGGACTGCTGGCAGGGTCCTGACCCACACTGTCTGTGGAGCGAGGTTGTAGCACTTGCAGAGTGAGGACTAGAATTGTTTTGATAACATCACCATAGGCTATGGGCAAATATGCCATGGGCACAAGTGTATATTATGACAAATGTTGGCTTTGGTTCCTTTCTCTTACAGTTTTGGAGGGTCCTTTTAGTGTCCAAAAAGCTGAAACAGGGCACATACTAACCATTTCCACTGTCTTTCAGTACAAATAGGCGGAATTGTATTTCCCTACCCCCTAAGCCCATGTTTATCACAGTAGCACAATAATTTCTCATGCAGAGCCTTTTGAGCCACAAAGAACATAATTTTTCACTTTTGTCAAATGAATTAAAGTTAAACTCTTTATTGAATTTTACAAAATGTCCAGAAATACTTTGTAGAGTGACTCTTTAAAAGGGTTCATAAATAGATCTAGATTGAAAGACTTTTAGGTTCTAGGTTCTAGGTTTAGACACTGTAAACAGACTTAACTAAATATTTTTTCTGATAACCTATCTCTTTATTTGGTCAAAAAACATGGTTCTTCATTGTCTCTGCTTTCAGAACCTTTCTTGTAACAATCTTTTAATGAGTGTACACATTACAAATCTTACCTGTGGTGACGGACATCTTTAATTCCATTTTTCGTGTTCCCCAGTCTCTGACCTGGACGTGATCTACAAAACAGAACATAAACACAGACTCTTATTGCCATCATTTAATTTATGGGAAATTGGGTTTAAAAGAGCCCTTAATACAAATCTTACAAATGCTTTGTGTGATACTGTAATCAGATGCACTTTATTGCGTTCTCTGGAGAGACGAATCACACTTCTCCATCTGGCAATCTGATGGATGAGTCTGGGTTTGGCGGTTGCCAGGAGAACGATACTAAGATTGGTGGAGGGGGGATTATGGTGTGGGGTTGTTTTTCAGGAGCCGGGCTTGGACCCTTACTTCCAGTGAAAGGAACTCTGAATGCTTGAGCAAACCAAGAGATTTGACACAATTTCATGCTTCAACTTTGTGGAAAGAGTTTGGGGATGGCCCCTTCCTGTTCCAACATGACTGTGCACCAATGCACAAGGCAAGATCTGTAAAGACATGGATGAGCGAGTTTGGTGTGGAAGAACCTGACAGTCCTGAACTCTACTTGATAGAACATCTTTGGGATGAAATAGTGTGGAGACTGAGCCAGGCCTTCTCGTTCAACATCAGAGTCTGACTTCACTAATGTGCTTCTGGAAGAAAGATCAAAAATTCCCATAAACACGGTCCTAAACCTTACCCAGAAGAGTTGGATGGGTGGGCCGACGTCATTGTAAACCCTCTGGATTAAGAATGGGATGTCACCTCAGTTCATATGCGTGTAAAGGCAGATATGAACACTTTTGGCAATATAGTGTATGTTGTGTATGCAGTGGATGACCGAATGAGATTTGAGCGTAGGTGGAATAACAGCTGGGACCCCTCTCAGGCTAATGCTAATGCTAGATTTGCAGGTGCATCATATTTGTAATATACACACGTAAAACTTACATAAATGAGCTAAATAACTATGAATACACAAAGTGGAACATCTGTAGCACCATGAAATATACTATAAATATACAAATTGCGAACTGTGAGTAGTAAAAGTGACACTGCTGAGATAAAACGGAGAGAGCATGCAACCTCAATGCAAAGCTTATTTCTATAAAACGGCCTTGCCCTCTAAAAATCCCTTTATATCCATATATAAAATATAAATCCAGCCTCTTTAGCAACAGCACCACTCTCCATCACTCCATAAATCCTTGCTTTCCTCCATGGCAGCTCTTCTGCTTCCAAACCCCTCAAACATTTCTGTTCCCGAGGCAGAAAGGATGAAAAAGCTGCACTTAGTCAGACTGAGGGTCAACTGCAAGGGCAGGACTCTCCAGGGCTGATGCATCAGAGTGTAGATGAATGTATGTGCTCATGTGCTATGAATGTATGTGTTGTGATGCTGGAATCGATCATGTGTGTACAGAGTGCTCTCTGCTTGTGACGGCACTGCTGGAACTTGTGAAAGAGCTCTGTTAAGTGTGTGGTGCTTTCTGAGAAACCAGACGCCCATAACTCATTTCATGTGTCTGTACTGGAAAAGGTGAACCGATCTGATTCAGATGTTCAGTTTTGCTTTGTCACTGATCCATATGAAGAAGCCCTCCATAAAAACTCGGAGTAATGTCTCCTGAGGCTAGTTCCATAGCTGGTTTCCAGTGTCCCGAAGGGGTGGGACAAAATATCGATATTGATCGTCATGCAATATCGATATTTAAAATAATAAACATTTCCTGTCACCAGCATCATTACTTCTTCTCTCCTCTGGGTGGCGCTGTTCGACTGAGTGCAGGAGAAAGCTAAAGAACTTCCCAGAAGATGGATAGCAGAGAAAGCTCAGCTGAGAGATGCCCCAGCCACATTTAAATCTAAAGTCTGACTTTGGCTTTTAGAACATTGACAGCGAGTGGATTATTTTGTAATGGCTGCATCTCTGTGCGTCTCTTTCCCAGCTAATAAATGCTTTACGGTAATACACAGAGAGGGACTGGTGTTTGCTATATGTTACTCGTTCATGCATGTTGTCGGCTGTTAATAAATCACAGTGCTGTTCAATAAAGCTTCTGACTGCAAACAGCTAAACACTTCCACACTACTGAATTTCCCAAACCCTTCTGTTCAACAATGTCCTCATTTTAGCTCAGTGTATACATTGAAATATCATAATCTGTAACGCTGTTGTTCAGATTTTCATTGTGTGTAGCTGAAGTAGCATTAGCGGCTAAAGTAGCCCAAACATGCGTCAACCTTGGTCAACAGGTGCTATTGTCATTCCCAGGTTTTTCATGTTGTGTGTCAACACTGGGACAAAATGAGTTTTACTGATATCAACCATATCTTATACTGAAACTGAGAAAAGTTATATCACAATAATTACTGTTATCGTTTTTGAATGCTAGAATGCAGTTTGACTCACTGGCCATTTTATTAGAATTTTTAACTTCTACATATTGGCCACTTTATTAGAAACTCCCACCTGATTCTTCTACATACTGGACAACTTATTAGAAACACCTTCTTTGCACTTCTAGACACTGGCCACTTTATTAGAAACTTCCATAGTTCTACATAGTGGTCACTGCTTTTAAACACTGGTCACTTTATTAAAAACACCAATCTTGTAGGTCCACTATTAGTGCCCACCTGCCACATATCTACCCTATTCCTCACTGGTCAGTTTCTGACCACAGGACCCCTGCTGGCCACATATTACATGGTGAGGTGAACCATTCTCAGCACAGCAGTGGCATGTTAGTCACGCTAGTGTAAGTGAATCAGACACAGTGGTGTTGCTGGGTTCTTTCACCCGTCAGCGTCACCACTCTATTGACAGCCATCCAGAAATATCCAGAGCAGCTCTGCGGTCAGAAACTGACCACTGATGAGAGGCTAGTGGAGGGCTGACACAAACTGTGCATCAACAGATGGTCTCCACACTGTAAGTGTGCACCAGGTGGAGCTACAATAGAGGGGTTTCTGATAAAGTGGCCAGTTTATTAAAGCCCCAGAAACTTCCACAATAAAGCACAGCTTCCCTGCACCACAGATGATCGATGGACTGGTTTCACACAGGTTCTGTTCAGTCGAGATCTTACCTGCAGAGCTTGCTAATAAGAGACCGAGCACCCTCGCCCATGTACGGGGGGAACTTCATCACACCATCCAAGATCTTGGCATAGATCTTCTGTGGCTCTGAGCTCGAGAAAGGCGGGCTGGCAAACAAAAGTGACAAAATAAGGAATTATTTGAATTAAAGTTGGATTTTGACACACCCACATAGTAATGTAAACAGATAGTTGCTCAACAAATGTTCAGAAAATCACATTTTTGTTGCTTTTCCACTGAGAGTTACTTGATTAGACTCTATTTTCATTAGGGAAATCTAGTACTTGATACTTAATACTGTTGTTAGTCTTACTCCATGTTGGGATTCCAAGTGACACAACACTACTGCAGACTAACGATTAGTCAGAACCATCACTTATACTCAACTTGGGATATCCCAAGACATCCTGCACAAACCCACCAAAGAACATCAGCTCATATCTACTCTGCTTATTGTGGGGAAGACTTTTTTGGAAGTCACCAAGCACCAAAAGTGAGCAGAGTCGAGTAGTGATGAGAGAAGCAGTGAAAAAGCTACTGTTACAGTTCCACCTTCATTACCCAACTGTGCTTTCATTTTCCTCCAGAGCAGTACTGCCACCTGCTGCTAAGCCCCATTATTACATTCCCCACCAATGCAAGTCTTCCTCTACCATTTTTACTCACTTTTGCTTTTATTCTTTCTTCCTTTCCCCATTTAGTTTAATTCAGATGATTTAATGATCAACAGTTTCATTAATTTACCCACAGTCCTTTGGAATTTACCCCTTAAACCAGGGATGTCAAACTCAGTTTCTGGAGGTCGGTATCCAGCACAGTTTGGTAGTTTCCCTCCTCAAACACACTCACATATCCTGGCAAGCAGTTCGACACCCCTGCTTTAAACTCAACGGGCTGGACTGTAAATATGTATTTAAAGTCGTCCTAGAGTGTAGGGTCCACTATCCAGGACTTGGAACTTGGAGTTTAGGTCTAAGCTTAAAGGAATAGTTCAGCAAAAAACAGTTTTCTAGTGATGCCAGATGTATCCCATCAGAAAAAAACATGTTTGGAGTCAAAATGTTGCTTCTTTAGCTCAGAACTGGACCTAAAAGTTGTTTTTAACATAAGAAGTCAATTCTTCCACACATCACCATTCACATCACTAGAGTTTCTCTTAACAGCAGACGTGTGGATGGGGTTCAGGACACTATGTTCTGCCCTAATGAAGAAACGAATGCGGTTTGAGCAGGTTTAGAAATGTGGTATTTTTAAAAACAGTTTTAATGTTTAATTCGGCTAACAAACTAACTTCATAACTTTTCATAAATTCATCAATTTCTAAGCAAGATATAGTAGTTAATGAATGACAGGATACTACACTTAGGTTAATATCAAAATAATAAACTAAATGTATTAAGGGCTTAAGGTTGATACAGTAGCTGATACACCAATAATGGCATCGATATATTTGAAATATAGAGCTAAGACTCATTAACGTTTTGGCCCTTAAAGCTTTACACAGCAACTACATAAAAGAGTTTGAGGAGTGTAAGAGTGTAAAGCAGCTCTCTTTCATAATAAAATATTTGATATTTCTGCTCTAAGATCACGGTTCAGTAAAAAAAAAGTCATTGTGTATCATTGTCCTCATCAACGGTCAGTCCTGGCTGCATACCTGCCCACCAACAGTTCATAGACCAGGACACCCAGCGACCAGAAATCTGCAGCAAAGTCGTGGCCCTGGTTCTGAATGATCTCTGGAGCCATGTACTCTGGAGTCCCACAGAAGGAATATGTCTTCTGCCCCCGTCGCAACTCCTTAGCAAAGCCAAAATCCACCTAGAGACACAAAGAAACGAGCTACTTAAAGAGCCCACGTCATGGAAAAACCATTCTTACTTTTCAGATAAAAGAATTCACAATAACTGACAATGACGTTTTAATGCAGAAACATGCAAACCGCATATGGAAGCTATATGGCATCGTCAGCCTGTGCAAAACTCATCATGGTTGTGACATCACAGAAATGCATTTACATATGACTACTCGTTTAGCCTAAAGCAATCTAGCATGTTCCTTTAAGTTAAAGACACAATAACCAAATAAGGAGATGCATAAAACTGAGCAAAAACTGAGCAATTGATTGGAAGAAAAGGGAAAAACAGCTTTTTGGATTTCATTCTTTTTGTGATTTCAAGAAATCCTGCACTTTTCTGTTTAACCATAGCTGCTTAGCTCCGCCCACTACGGCGGAATGTTTCAGTCTGCAGTTATAGTTTAATTAAGACAGCCAATCAGTCAAGCTTAATTACTAAAATCAGTTTTGAAGACGTGAACAAAACCAGGCGGCTAAGGGGTGAAGCATGAGCGTCTGTCCTGGAGAGTCAGCGTCCAGCACTGGACACCTCACCTATTAACTACCAGGTTCAGTGTGTGTGTTTGAAGTGCAGAACTCCTGAACCGGATCTGTGCACCCTTGGTATGAAGAGAGGTTGCAATGTGGTCATACAGTATAAAAAAGATTGAGGAGAAATGTCAAAAGTGGATCTACATGCGGAAATAATGAAATACAATGAAAATGATTGAAGTTTTTAAAGCCCGTTGAAGACAGAACCATCTGGAGGACGAGTAAGTGAGAGATATTCACTAGCTTGACGTATCCTTTAGCGTCCAGCATGAGGTTCTCTGGCTTCAGGTCTCTGTACAGGATATTCTTCTTGTGGAGGTACGCATAGGCCTCAACCACACATGCTGCTACAAACACAGCAATGTTCTCCTCAAAACGGCCTCTGTAAACACACACACACAGACAGAATTGAAAACAATTTTTGATAAATCCTAACTGATGTCACAAAATTCCTTACATTTGAACTATAAAAAAAACAGATTATTTGTTCTTCATTTCTAGGTCACATTCGTGGCACTGACCATGTTAAGGCATTTGTACAAAAAGGTCAGATATTTTTAATTCATCCCTTTCACTAAAGCATATGTTCATACGCTCATCTTTTCATCAGAGACTCCACTAACGTAAAATGAGATATCACCAAATTCTAATTAAATTTCAGATTTTACTGAAAATTATAGTAATAATATAATCCATCCATCCATTACTCCACTTCGGGTCGGGGGGGGGGGGGGGGTGGGGGAGTCGCTAGGGGCCAAGGCAGGGTCCCCCCTGGACCTAAATTGACATTATAGTGAAAATTTTCCACAATTTATAAAGTATTTT
>JBBIGC010142856.1:0-20124 GCA_037576955.1 Lepidarchus adonis | reverse complement strand
TGGAGCTCGTCCTCCGCGGGTCCACAGGTGACCGTGATCACCACTGATGGCGCCTCGATGGCGCCTCACCGCTGACCCCCCCTGGCCAGCGGTGGCAACTGCAGCGCCCGTGCTTCCTGCTCTGCTCTGCTCTGCGGGCATGTATGTTATGTGGCACCGTCGGGTGCTGACGCCCCGTGTCGCCCTTAGTGCCTGAAGTGGCCTGGCGGGGCTCTGCGGGCACACGGCGGCGTGCGACCCTTACAGGTATAGTACCTCTGGTGTCTTTACCGGTCCAGGATTCAAAACGATCCAACTCTCTGAACATTACTGTATCACCACTCCGGTCAGACATTTGCCTTCATAAACACACTTCCTAAACATGTTATTTATCAGGTTGAACCAAGTTTGTTTGAGCAGAAACATGACCAAACTTTGCTGGACCCCAGCCCTCCAGGACCAGAGCTGAGGACCACTATATCGAAGAAATAAATAATTCTGGTCAAAATAACAGTCCAGCAGCATGTGTGATTTCATTTCAAAGGAATGTAGAACAGAGAGAAGACTTTGGGCACAAAGACACACGGCCATAGCAAATACAAGCATCTCAGATTACACATCAGTAATAAAAAAAGACCATTGAGAACTGCTTTTAAATGCAAACGGTCGTGAATCACAAGCAAAGAGCGTGGCTTGCTCCCCTTGTAATTTAGACTGTGGCCGAATACCGCATGCCTACTCGACATACCTGATACAGTCCAATAGCTCACCATGTAAGAACAATGAGTCAACACTGTGTTCACTGTAAGGAAATCATTTCCTTAATACTGTTGGATGTAGCACCACCCAGGACTAAACAGTGACCTTCCACCACTAAGGACCCCTAACCTTAACCTGCACTTTGAATATCTATCACACATGGTGGGTGGAGGTGGTGTGGGTGTTTGAGGAAGGCAGATAACACTGTGGGTGTGACAGATAACAGTCAATATTGACCACTGTCTTGTCAACTGTGGGAGGAGGGGTTGATTTTGTGGTGGTCAAAGAAGGTTTTGTGGGGCCACCACAAATAAACCGAGGTACGGGAAACAGTGGGATCCTTAGTGTTATCATATTTGTATTCATATCGTAGAACAAAGTATCATCTCAAGACAACATTTGTAAGCTGGATATGTGCAATAAGCCGCTGAATGGATTTGTTTCTTCTGCAGTGAACGTTTCAAAGAAAGGCTCAGGTCTGAAGTGAAAGTCTTTAACTGTCAAACTGAAACTTGTCTGGGAGGCTTTATCAGCCAAACACACATGGACCCGCTGTCCACAAGCACACATTTCTGAAAAAGGCTGCCCATGATTATGAGTCCCCGGTCTGAAAATGACGCATTCTCCCACTCAGAATGAGTCAATCTACCAATACCATAGATTGTAATCTCAGCTTTTCAGGTATGTGTGTAAAAGCAATGCTCCGAAAACGTCACAACTCAAAACACATGAAACATCACCACATTAATCTGCAGCAGGAGGTGTTGCATATGCGGCCACCTGCAGAGTTGCAGAGCGACGCGTTTAGAAACAAGAACTTCTATTCATACTAATCAGACCCACCTCCATCACTACACACCAACCGTCTGGAGAACAGCAATAGTGTAAAGATTGTAAAGCTTTCCTTCTGAAGCTTTGGAGATGAGCTGTAGTTCTCACTATACCGGACTACGTGAGACGTTTTCTAAACCTTCCCCATCTGAATGTGGCTTTTTGGAGGAAGGAAGTGGGAACTTGAATGAGCACCTGAACAGAGGCAGCTTTTAGTAGCGCTGGCCCACACCACTGCTAGATGAAACTGTCCATCGGTCCCCTGCCAGACAAGCCCTCCACCCTTGCAGCTCAGTGCTACAGGCAGGAAGGAATATTATTGAAGGGATAGTAGTCACAGAAAATTGTGTTATCAAAAAGACCAGACTGATATGTAACAAAAATAACATGAATAACAAGAAAACAATGCAGAAGAAGGGAAAAAAAAAAGAATAAATAAATCAACTAGTACTATATGATAGTTGTGGGCATAAGAAAAGTGTATAAGAACTCTGACAGCTAATTCACTTGGGGTTTGCTGCTGTAAGTAATGGGCTGCATGGAGCCAGGACACTTTGGGGCAGGCCAGTGACAAAATATGACTGTAACCAATCAAAGCACAGACATGAAATGAGCCCAGCACAACACCCTCCCATAGAAAAGCACCCGACTGTTTGGGCTTTTACTCCCAGAAGACACAAATCCGACACCTGAACAGTAGACAGCTGAGCAAGAACATCAGGAAGCTTCTCATCCTAAACCATCAATCCTCCCAAGCTATAGAATGACAAAGACTATTGATTCTCATTAAAACACCGGTGCACTGAGCAGTGACAGTCAGCGTTCCTGCATCTGTGTGGAATGACTAACATAAACACAGAAATCAAATAAATGTTTGTGGTTTCGGTATCCGGCTGACATTAAGCACTGAATCAGTGCTAGTGGGGTCTATTATTCTGGGAGCTCCTGCTAAAAGGTTCTGAAGGTGGGAGAGTCAGGACTTTGAAGTCTGTGGAGTGAAGCTAATGTTAGAAGAGGGTCCTCTGTCCACCTTGATTTACAACAGAAAAAGTCAACAGTTGTGACACATTCTTGTTCGGCAGGGTGTAAAATGAGCTCAAGACTGTGTGTGTGTGTGTCTTTTGTGACAAGTAGCCTATAAACTTTGTAGGGTCAGTCCAAGTCTAATTAGGATGGGATGTCTGGTTCATTTCCTCTAAGCCTCATGCATACACACTCACGCCTCCGTTACTGAACACAAGCAAGTGTTTTAAGCATAAGGAGTTTTACAGAGAAAAACAAACAGTCATCACTTTTTTAATGAAAGAGTGCACTGCAGTAATAGAAACGTGATAATGAAATACTGGGAAATTGCTCATTAAAAATGACAAAATATGAAATGTATATAAATGTATTTAACTCATACATCCGCAAACATCATAAACAGTTAAGCAGTCAAGTGAAGACATGGGCCCAGTAAAAAAAAACTCAGAACGCACCAACTGCATAGCAACTGTTCAACCGCCCAGTTCCACAAGCTGCCAGAATGACCACAAATAAACTGACTACCACAGTGCTGATTTATTTCTTTGTTTCCTTGTACCCTGCAGATATAAAAAGCCCACATGCACATGCACACGCACACAAGCACACACACACACACGCACACGCACACAAACACACACACACACACACACACACACACACACACACACACACACACACCACCTTCAAATGCATGGAATTCCATAATTACAGCATTTGGTTAAAATTCAATGCCTCCTTATGGAGATGGACACAAGAAGTGAGGTAGAGAAAATGTAAAGAATGTCCCTCAGACACCCTGGAGGGACTGCGACTGGAATAACACATGCAAGGACACGCAGGTGAGGACAGGACAATAAAGACAATACAGAGAGGACCACTCAACATAGTGTATAAATCAGCAGTCAACAACTACGTAATTGACCACTGCCATCAGAAAACAATGCTTTTGGTCACTGAAACCAGGTTCTACTGTCATTGAGATGCTACAAAAAGTTAGATAAAGTGTATAATTACCAGTCGCTTTCTGAATCAGACTATAAGTGTTTAAGAACTACGCCCATCATCAGAAACACATGACCCATCTTTCTCCAGCTAATCGACAGTGCTGCCATTAGTGATGTAATTATGTAAAACAAGCAAAAATAAGATGCTTAAAAGCATGTTGGTTATTAAAGCAAAGTAGACACAGTGTCCACAGTACGTACCCAAATCCAGCACCCACACCTTGCATTTCTCCAAGTGTTCCCCGGCCGAGCTCATGTGGTATGTTGGACTCAAAGACAACAGTGAGTTCAGTCCATGTGCCATGCCTAGGAAGGATGCGGGCGCATACTGGCTTCGTGTCGATCTGAGAATATTCAGTGGGATAACGTGTGGAAGAGTGAGACTAAGAGAGAGCAAGGGAGGGCTGTGCTGACTGGAGAGGAAGAGAGAGAGGGAGGGAGCGAGGGTGGGAGCGAGGTGGAGGGAGAGGGAGAGTAAGGCACACTAAAGAGAAAATTTCTTTATGAAAATGATAGACGTTATTATGGAACATCTGGAGCATTTAAGAAAGCGATAAACATTGATCTTCAGTCGGGCAACACTTTCACATTCCGGTAAACGAGGTGGACTCTCTGGCCATTAATAGAAGAAGAGCTTTAGAAGTGTTCGGTCCCCAACCAATCAAACACAAAGAACCAATGGCCGTTAACAGTGTTGGAGAATACAGTCAGAGAGATAAATTATTGTGAAAGTGGCAATTATATAAGCTTTAGGAAGCTATAGGGTAGAGTTCTGTCTCACAAATGGTATTTCATGACTAAATTATATTAAAACAACTCATCATCATGCTGTAAGTGGTAACTGTATATCTAAAATGACTAATGCTCCAAGCTTAATAGTGAAGTATTTAGAAAAAAATGTCTAAAATGGCTCACAAAGCAAATTATTCAACTTTTCTTGATATCTAGAAATCAGACAAGAGCTCAAAGTTTGGCTCAAAGTTTAGTGTATGTCATCAGTTCATCAGCACCATCTTTTATCCGCTACTTGTTTGGGTTTTTGTATTTTTAAATAATCATTGTTGGAAGTAAATCCACTACTTTTGGAGGCAACAAGCAATAGAATAGAAAACAAGCAATAGAATGCATTAAGTAACACTAAGATAAACACTGACATTTTAACAGGCTCGTCACTTGTATATTGTCTTGCATGAAATTATCATTGGACAACAGCTCTATGAACATTGGCCAAAATGACGTTCAATTATTATCCGTCCTAAAGAACCACATCTGAACCTTGTGAATCTCTTTTTCTTTGCATTATGCCCATAAGAGGAATGATGAGATTTGCAATCTACTGAAGAAAAAACAAAGTATTTCCAAACAATACAATTCCTCTGCCTGGGCCTAAGTGGAGCTGTGATGTCTCTGTCATTGTCACCATGTGGTCATATTTGCTCTTTCAGCTTGAAATTTCAAGTGATGTCCTGTCTGTCCTTCATAATTCACAGGGCAGGTAATCCTGTTTAAACAGTCAAAAACCCTCAAAATTACCAGCTTTTTAATGAAGCATTTGGTAATTTATTTACAGAGCAGTACCTACAAACCCTTTTCCCAGAGAAGTTATTTTCCAAAAGCAATAAAAATCAAAATCTGTGATGTTAAGTCATGTGAACCATGAACTGAGAAAAGGATCTTTAACAGATCCAGTGACCCACATAATTGCAATTATTGGAAAATAAACACAAATTTAGAATTTGATGGGTGCAACACACAAAAAATGCTGAGACGGAGTTCAAGTAAGATTGGAAATTGTACCGAAAATTGGAAAGCAGGCTAATGGGTAGTAGGTGAGATATCATGATTGGGTATAAAAGTAACGTCTATGAAAGACTCAGACTTTGCAAGCAAGGATGTGTCATGGCTCAACCCTTTGTGCCAAAATTTATGACAGAATGTTATGTCAGTTCAAAATGAATATTTCTCAACACAAGATTGCAAAAAATGTGAGTCTTTCAACAACTACAGTACATAATATTGTAAAAGAAAATATATAATTCAGAGACATCGCCGTGCATAAAGGGCACAGTCATAAACCAGTGCAGAATGCTCATGATGTTTCAGGAGTGCTACAGAAAAACACTGTAGTTTAACACAGTCAATCATTAGGTACTGTATTACGCAAGGTGGAAGGCCTACTCTAAAAGTGGGTGTCAGCTTCTCCAAATACAAAAATGACCATCCTGTTATCAGCAAAAGGTGCAAAAGCTGGCGTCTGTGACAGTATATGGGTATATCAGGGTCTGCAGCATGGATGAGTTGCATGTATGTGTGGAACCTCTGACTCTGAAGATATATATTCAGATTTTATAGAGACATCAAGGCAGAGTCTATTCCCAGGACCCAGGTCCATGCTTACTCCATTCTACAACATCTTGATACTCCCAATTGTTCCCAAAACTACTACAATTTATCTCCTCAGTTCTAAAATGAGTGAAAAATGTGATTTAAAGGAAATGTATTGTAAGACAATGGTAAACGTGCCTCTGTCGCCAACGTTTAATCAGTGTGTTTTAGCAATGGAATTCGGGTAAATGTTTTTATTCCATTTTGTTACTTTTGCGAAGTTGTGGTTTGTAGTAACTGTAACTAATTACACCTTTTTTTTAGAACTTGCACAATACTGGCCATAACATAGTCTAAAAAAGAACATTGATATATATATATATATATATAGAAACATACATATTTTTGGCAGTGTGATATTTCTCCAAAACTGAATGCATGGTGTAAGAACTGTACTGTCTAGAGTATGACCAAGAGGTATGGTCCATATCAACTCAGAGCACACATTTCACCTACACAAACAAGTGGCTCTCTCACCAGCTTTGCTGATAGAAGTGGATAGCCCAGGAATATAGAAATGGCACAGAGGTCAGTACAAAGAGCCTCCTGTTGGACTGGGTGTTTGGCTGGTTTCTTGCAGTTGGGCAGTGGCCAGGAGGACTGCTTCCTGCTTCTTGAACGAACACATGGACACACACACAAGACTCCTTCACCCTGCTTCCATTAGCAGTGGACATTTAGAGGATTTCTCCTGAGTGATATGACCCAGCCCATCTAGCCAAATTTTTTCTTTAGAATTGCATATATAAATATATATATATCCTCGTGTTATACTGCATTCGACATACAGAGATTCATGGCTACATCACTTGCTGCGTTTTTTCTTTTTTTTACATGTTGTTTGTGACATAAAAACAAAGTTCGCGTGGGAACTAGTTGGCCTATGAGAGAGACTCTTGTTATCTATATGAGTGCTACTTGTTCATGTTTAATAAATATATGCTATCATTACATCAATGAGTCCTGACTTACGACGAACCCAGATGTAACTTGAGGACCCCCTGTATATATATATATCGCCGATCCTTGACATCCTAATGTTACAGATCCTGATATGGCGACGTAGGTAGATTAAACTTTGCCACTGCTACTGAGTTCACCCTCTGACTACGCAACATGCTGGTGTGGACAATCTGATTTACTCCAATGAGCAGAAACACAGCAAATCTGAAAAGAGGACTTTGGACCACTGAGCAACAGTCCAGTGCTTTTTCTCCTTTGCCCAGGTAAGATGCTTTGGATGTTGTCTCTGGTTCAGGAGTGGCTTGACACGAGGAATGCGACATTTGTAGCCCATGTCTAGGATTCGTCTGTGCATAGTGACTCATGGCCCCGTGAAGCTTCCCCAAATTCTTGAATGGATTTTGCTTGGCATTCCTGTCAAGGCTGCAGTTGTCCTTGTTGCTAGGACAACCAGCTTCTTTAGCAATGACCTCTTCTGGCTTACCCTCCTTGTGAAGGGTGTCAATGACTGTCTTCTAGACACCTGTCAAATCAGGAGTCTTTCACATGAGTGTGTAGCCTCTTCACACAGACTGAGACCATTTAAAAGCTTAGGAAACCTTTGCAGGTGTTTTGAGTTAATTGGCTGATTAGGGTGTGACACCATGACTTCCCAAGTTTGAACTTTTTGTTGAGACAGTGAATTGAATGAAAAAAAAATTCCAAGAAATAAAGGCACATATTTTACTTGACATATTTTACTCTATGTGTAATGAATCTATTTAATATATGGATTTCACTTCCCGAAAGGAATGTCAAGAAATATTGAAATTTTTCCTACATTCTGCACAGGCCTCTTTCAAATGCTTATATGTAAGACCTGACTCACCATCCACGAACTGCGTGTTCTGGCTTGTGCGAGTGTAAGGATCCAAGTAACTTTGTCAAGGGCCTTTTTGTGATGTTTACATGGCTGAGTGAGAACATCTCCAGAACAGCAGGTCTTATGGAACGTTCCAGGTATGTAGTACCTACCAAACGTGATCAAGTAAGAACAAGTGGTGAATCAGTGACAGGGTCTGTGACAGCTCCTGTAGTAGAAAATGTCAATGTTGGCACTGATAGAAAAGGGTTCGGCTGTTTCAGCTGCATGAGGAGGACCTACACAATGTAAGGCAGGTGGTGTTAATGATTGGTGTATACTTCAGTATACTTCATTTTTTAATAGATTACTATTTGGGAAAAACAAATGTCTCTTCATCATGCTGTCAAATATTATGTAGTTGAATTATACAGTTTAATATAATATGCTTTAAAATTGTTATAAAATCCCACAAGCAATTTACTGATAGCTTTCAAGGACACAGACACTCAGGATTCCACCAGCAGTTCTCTCCATTTAACAGCTGCGGGAGTCCGCCATGGAAAAGGTGATTCAGGTCTATTTGGCATTTAGTCGTGACTTTATTCAGTGACTTCAATGCCGCAATGTAACATAATTTACACGATGCTCAGTGACTGATGAGCTTTCAGCAATGGTGGATAGTTTTAGAACGTCTGCATGCATCGGACTTCAAGCGTGATCAGACTTTGGTCTTCGCATTACCGACACAATGTATATGGGATAAACATTCATTCATCCTTTCCTCATGATCATGAATCAAACTGAGGAGTGGGCCGAGTGTATCATCACACACCTAGACAAGTAAAGTTCTATGAAAGGGAAACAAGCTCTTAGTCAGGATTCAGTTCAGCATTCCACATTGAACACAAAACCTTCCACCCACGGTGGGATTTATCACAATAGCTGCCCAGTCACCCCTTCTCTGACTGACCCCCAGAAGCCTATGCTTCGTCACCCAGCCAATTAAAGCATGTCACCACCTGATTTTTCTCTTTGTTCAAAAACTCTTTACCAAGCAAAGTCTTTCATACAATTCAGTGACCAGCTGACCAGAGCCCACTAATCATTAAGGGATTTAGGGATTTGTGGTCAGGAATGGTTAGAAAGCATGAACCAACCCAGAAGACAACACAGCAGGGGAAACAATAAAGACTTACAGGTCTGTACAGGTAGGAAATCAAGCCTAAGCCCGACCCCTGCCCGCAGCTCCCAGAACTGACCAGGCCCCAACTAGTACTACTAAATCTGAAACCCGAACACCACCTGAACCTGAGATGGATTACCCCAGACATGGTTTTACAGCCTTCAATTTTGTTACTAAGTGCTTAAGCTGGAAATGCCTCATGTTATACAGCGTTTAGCATCCATGTATTTTTGTGGAAGTGCTGAAAGCATCTGGCAGAGAACTGCAAGCACCCTTCTCTGATTAGCTGCTACTTTCCTGTGTTAGACTTCCCCTCGCTGTTTGGTGACCCTAACAAGCAAGGGGAAATATCTGCTGTGACCTCTCCTTCAACCCAACACACCTCTTTTATCATTCCCTTGAGGAACATACATCAACTCTTTAAACGTTAGGAGAGACAGAGAGCGACAGAGAGAGAGGAAGAGAGAGACAGAGAGCACAAGTGAGAGAGAGACAGATGATAATAGCACCCAGCACAGCAAGTCCTGGCTAATTCAAACACATCAGCTCATTATAAAATGTAAGATCAGCCATGTTCAGCACATTGTGGCAATTCTGATACAAGTAAAGAAACAGATCGTGTGTCATCTTGTGGGCTTCAGAAGAAATGTTACCAGAGGAAATATATGTACCAAAATTAAAGTATATAAAACATTTTTTAATGATTAAATATTATGAACTGAGCATTGTTATGAGGTGCTGCTATATCAATATAATATTGTGCCAAAAATATTGCAATACTACACTGCATCAATTTTTCTTCCACCTCTGATCAATGTTTCCCAGTGGGTTATAGCGATAGCTCTTGCTTCATAAATAATCTCTGGTGCTACCTGTTGCCACCTTCAGGAGGGAGGGAGATTCCTTGCGGCAAATCACCCCTGCAGATAACACAGACTGTCGCCATGGTTACGACATGCTGTTGGACCTTAAGCCCAGGACTGGACAGCAGGTACGGTTGTATTAGCATTCATCACTGACTTCAAACAAGTAAAGGTCAAGCTTCACACTTTTCTGATCACCATCTGTCCCAGGAATTCCTGGAAAGTACTGTTATTCAAGACAAAACAAAATTAGCTCAATTAACCCATTTACTTTTATAACATAAAATAATCTGTTATAAGTTTAAATATGGAGTTCAACTCTCAGAAGACAATAATAATGTAACATGTGTCCCACCTTCCACAAAGCACCTCGAATAAACGTAACCAAGGGCTGTTAAGAAACCCATCAAGGGCTTAAGTGTCTGAGTCACAGGTTCTAGTCTCTAAACTATGTGCAAAAAACAGCTGGAATCCTCCTTCACCAGTAAAAACACGCCTGTATGGAAATCCCTCCAGGCAGGGACCTTCTCAGGACAGGAGCCATAACAGGGTAAAAAGAATGAAACATCAAAAAGCAGAAAACAGCATGACCAACACCTTTCATTACTCGCAAAACAGTTCTTCATTATCACCACACATCCAGGTATGGCATGAAAGTAGTGACAATGCTGAAAAGCTAAAAAGATTCAAACACAAAAAAGGAAAAATTTGGTTGTTTAAATATTTTTATGTGATTCTACATAAATATGATCTAAAACGTCATCTGGTTTCCACACAAAATCCCTAAAATTAGATCAATTAAATAAAAAACACAAAAATATTATACTTTATTTATTGAGGAAAACTATCCAGTATTACTTATCTGTGTGGCAAAAGTATGTGAACCGCTGGGTAAACTGTGATTTAAAAGTGAAATAGGTGAGGTGTTCACAATCGATAGGATGAAAATCAGGTGGAAGTAGTTTTATTAAAAAATGATCTATCTGATCAGGAAGTGTATCATGGCTGGAACAAAGCAGATTTCTGAGCATCTCATAAAAAGAGATGGTCATGCTCATGAGGCTGGAAAACGTTACAATACTCTACATAGTTTGGACTCCACCAATCAGTCAAACTGTGTACAAATGGAGGACCATAAAGACCATTGCTACTCCATACAGATGTTCTTGACATCAACAAACTACTTAATAAGCAAGAAATTAACATTTCAAAATAGAAAAAGTGTAACTTCAAAGCAAATAAAAGCCTCTCTTACATGAGGTAATGTTCATGTGTCCACGACACTTAACAATTGTGTGCATGGCATTGTTTATGAGCAGGTGCAGGTGAGTGGCTATTTTCTTGTAGCCATTGTCTGACTTGTGAAGGTTGACACACATCTGACTTACTTGGATGGTGTGTTCCTTTTTCTTTCCCATGTCGAAAAGTGGATAAGAGAAAATGCCTCTGTGTCATGTCATATTTATAACCCAGGGAAACAGGAAGTGATGATTTAATAATTAAATGTTCCTAGATAATCTGATCAACTTTGTAAACTACTGGAGAAATGACAGAAATACTTTGATTACATTTGTTTCCTAGGAATTGTTAGGGGTGCCAATAATTGTGGAACATGGGATTTTCTGAAAAATAATTAGTTCTTAGTCAGGGATTTTTTCCCCCTTAAAATTCATTTGAGTTGAATTTTCAGTGTGAGAGTATGCTTCTGCAATAAAAATTAAATGTATTTTAAGGCTTTTACATTTACATTTACATTTATTCATTTGGCTGACGCTTTTGTCCAAAGCGACTTCCAGGTTCAACATTGTTTTAACTTTTAACACATCTTTCCCAGGGGTGCCAATAATTATGGAGGGCACTGTATTCATCTTTATATTACCTGATGCATTTGGTAATATTTATTCAGAAATAGAGGAAACTCTAAAGGGTTCACAAACCACAGTATTAAAATCTCAAATGGAGCCATGCAGCACCCTTGCATAACACTATTCCACTTCAACAATAAAACTTCAATCATGGATACATTTTATTGTACCTTTGTGGTTGAAGATTCCCTCCATCTCCATGCTGCTGCGAGAGTGGGCGATACACAGCATGGCACTCGGCACCAGGCCTTCCTGGGCAGGTGAGCGGTCAGTGGTGCGTATGAGGCACCACTCAGGCTTGTCCTGTGGCCTTTCCAGCAGCTCCACCGTCTGTCCACGCCTCACAGTCAACTCTGAGCCATTACTGGCCATGAAGTCGTGGATGACCACTGTCAGTTCACATCCACCCGACAGCTGTGGACAAAACGCATCAGTGGTTTACAGTCATTCAGTGCTAGAGCTGAAACCCTTGCTTAATGGCCAAAAGTTATGTACATCAGTAGACCAAAGAGCTCCAGGTTTTTCAGTAGAAAAAATGACAACAGTATATTTACTACAAAGCTGTAAAATAAAGTAATAATAAAGTTTTTAAAAATCAATGTTTATTCAGAAGAAAACAATATTTTATAGAAAGAATTTCCAGAGCATTCCCTCAGAATGCATTACTGTGGTTCCAGATACATCCTGTGCCTCAAGCCATGGATGTGTGAAATTCCATCATCAGCACACCTGATTTCATCAATGAAGGACTGATTGAGCCAAACCACAGTATTACTGGCCTGAGTTAAGTGAATGCAATGATATCTGCAAAATCACTATTTACTGTATTGATGTATTTATTCTAAAAACTGCCCCCTGCCCACTTGCATAGTACTGTTGGGTAGCTGTTTGGTCCCGATCCAATCACAGAGGAGTGCAGTGAACATCCTGAGCAGTCAGTTTCAGGTGTGAGCATTTTGATGACATTTTTTGTAGATGAATGAGACCAAAAGTTAACACAATAATTGTATCATATCTGTCAAACATGGTGGTGGCAGTGTTACAAGCTTGTTTTGGTGCATCTTATCCAAGACAGTCTGTCATTATTGATGAAATGATGAATTGTACCAGTAATATCTAAAGAAAAATGTCACAACAAGTCACTGTCCATGAACTGCATCTTATAAGAAAGATATCTGAACACAAATTCTACCAAAAACGGTTGAAGAAACATGATGCAAATTTTTTGGAATAGCTGAGAAAAGTCCTGACTTCAGCCCAATAGAAATGTAGAAGTGAACCATTCATGTTAAAAATCCCACCTACATCCAAGAGTTGAAGCTGTTTTATTTAAAGGAACGAGATAAAATTCATGCAATGTTGTCAGCATGTCAGGTCTACAGAACATTATTAATATACTGCAAGGTGCATTGCATCATACCACCAAATCCCAATTCCTATACTGATCAGACTATATTGTGCAGCCACAGAAGAGACAGCGTTTACAGCATTCTTGGTCTGATTGAAAAATTATTTACAACCAGCCCAATAAATCAGTACACAAACACAAACAGTGGCAAGAACTTGGAGGTGAAAGTTTCCCACGTACCCACTGATAGTGCGGCATCGCCAGAGAGCACAGCAGGTTTGCCACTGACCCTGAGCTTTTATACTCCATGTCCCTCAGCAGGTCCACGCTCCTCACAGAACTAACAGCAGCCACGGTATCCCCTAAGCATAGCAACTGAGCACTAAACGCGAAACCTCCCTGTCCCCGTTCTCAGCGCTCGCTCCTCGCTCTTTCAGGGGCAGCAGTTAGAAGCAGCTGACACATAGCGGCATTGCACCGGCGACAGCGTCACTCCTTCAGAAGGCGCGAGGGCTGGAGAGAGAGAGAGAGCGTGCGGAGGCGGAGGAATATGAAGACGGAGGAGCGTTTTTAAAGGAGCTGGAGGCTAATTAAGAGTCTGCAGCAGGGAAGCACACAACAGGACATGACCTTCTCACCTCGCTATGGACTGAGAGTGCTGTGTGTGTGATGACTGGCACAAGAATTTCTGATCAGCCATAACATTACCAGGTGAAATTAATAACATTATTTCACTAACCTGACACCTGTCAGGGCGGTGGTAGCAAGTGAACAGTCATTTATTGAAGGTGATGAGCTAGAAGAAGGCATTTTGACAAGGGCTATATTATTAAGGCAAGATCAGTTAGAGCATCTCCAAAACATGGGCTGCAGTAGTTCATAGGGTGATCCAAGGAAGGACACCAGGTGAAGCTGCGACAGGGTAGTGGGCACCTAAGGCTCACTGTTGCATGTAAAGGGGTGAAGGCTAGCCTCTGTGCTCTAAAAAGGAGCTCCTGGTGCTCAAAATGGCAGTGCTGGCTGTGATAGAAAGATGCCAGAACACACAGTTTGAGCTGTTTCAGCAGCACAAGGGGGATCTACACAATATTAAACAGGTGGTTTTAATGTTATGGCTGCATAGTGTATCTGAAAACTCATTGGAAACACAAGCTGCATGTCACCAAATTATGTGACCGGCTGAAATCTCACTATAGTAACGCACATTCAAGGACACTCTCCTATAAAGCCTCCACTGTTGAGGTAAATGGTTTTGCTGCTACTGTAATGACGCATTACTGTAAGATGTTTTTGTGCATGTGTACAGGTAGAGGTGTGTATTAGGAAGTGTGAGTGTGTGCTGCTTTGTGATAAGGAGCGGTGAGAAAAACAAGACTGTGGGAGAGGAGAGCTGAGCCAGAGAGTGGGAGGAGAAACGTCTGTGCTGTTAAGAGAAACTCCGCCACCCTGGCCAGCTCTGCCTGCACTGTGTCCCGTGACGAACCTACTGGAGTTTATTACATTACAAGCACATGATCAATCCTACCTGCAGCAAAACAAGTGCCCAGCCCAAGCAGCGCTAAACAGCCCTAAACAGCCCTCTAGCTCTGAGTCTATGCACCAAGCATGTAAATGTACAGTACCAGCATTACAATGGGCAACGAAACACATGCTCATCAGCTGTACTGAAAACAAAATCAGCACTTAACAAAAAAATACACCAAAACTATAATGTCCAGGACAGTTTTACTGAGGCAGTTTACATGATTTCAGTGTATAAAGGAATGCCAACAAATAGAATCCAGTGAATCATGGGTGGTGTTGATGGAATTGCTTCAGTGCACCAGAAAAACCAACCTGCCTTCTTCTCAAGAGACATCAATAAACACAATATAATATTTATTTATTATTAACGTGTATCTCTACAGTATGTATTCTAATGACCTGTAGTCTTTTTACAGAGACAGACCTATAAGCACCTGCCTTGGCCAGTAGTGTGCTGGGCTCGGTTCCAGCTTCCCCCGCAACCAGAAATGGATTAAGCGGTTTGGATTATGGATGGATGGACCTACAAGGACTTGCTCTCTAGGTAAATAGACCTTCTTGATGGGTTTAGAAGCTTTTTCTGCTCATCATTTTGACACGACTGAGGTACTTCCACTTTAACCAAACCGTGTCTTACCTCGGTCAGAACATGAGCCATTCTGACCAGCCATGGGTAGCATACTGTTATACCTATTGTTATAGTTGTGGAGCAGCTCTTCTGGTGTGTGATGAGATGTGCATGTGAAACAGCAGATCTTCAGCAGCGATTGTGATTTCACCATAAGAAAACAGATCAGTATTTCTACCATGCTTCGTTTGCACTAAGCCTGTGTGACACAGATGAGTCGCAGCTGGTGCGACCTTGGTGTAAATCTTGCTTACTGTGTAATGAAGAGGTGTGTGCTGCTGCTGCTGGGAGAAGACCAGCAGACACTGACTGTATGAGCTGGACAATGGCGATTGCTGTACAGTGCCAGGGCTATTGGTGATAAAAAATATAAATAAATAGATTTTAGACGCTTTCAGTGTCGCACATTTGTTAATAAACCCCCAGTGATGAATTTGCAACATGCAGCGAGGCCTCATGCCTGAAGTGGCTGATTCCCTTTCTGAAGCAGGTGGACCGTGTTTGCATGTGTGTACACGACAGGTTTCACACTCACCTTATCACTGTCCAGGGTGTTCTGGGAGGTGCGGGAAGCGATGGAGATTGTGTCTGGCTGGCTGCTTGCGTCACCCTGGCTGTCCAGGTCCTCGCCCTCCCTATGAATGGTTTAAGACAGGTGTCAATCAGAAAGTGGCAGCACACAGAAAAGCTCAGAGAGTATCTGATTGAAGTTTGTTCAGCTACAGTTCATGGAGAAGCAATACTTGGTTTACAGTTCTTCACTGTTCCAACTGTGTGCAAATGTAAATGACTCAAGCTTTTTTTACCAATAGCTTTTTTGTATTTCAGTCATAATATGTCATAATATTCTTGCAGTTATGGCTGTCCAAAGTAAATTATTACCATATGGAACAATTATTTTCCTCAATATGTTGAAATAAAAGAGTTGGACTTTTATGTTAACACTGTTGAAATTCCCCCAGTCCATTCAGGCCACACAGGGAAATGAAGCAACAGCAGTATTTGTGAAACTTTGCCAGGAGCAGTGTATAGTTCCTGTATTACTGTGTAGTTGAGTTCTCACTGTAGTATGTCCAGCCTAAGATATTACATAAAAGCTAAGCACATATTTATCAGCCAAAGCCTGAGCTCTGGCAATGAATGACAGACTACACTGAACAGTGTTCAATAGCAAACAAGGGATCAATCAACCTCCAACATTTTTACAGGAGCAATTGCTAAAGTTCTAAAGGTTATAGGTGTTATAGGTGTATATATATATGATAAATGTACAATATGAGCTTTTTAAAGTTAACTGAAGACAACAAATTATAAAAAAGTCAGCTATTCAAATGTACACTTCCTCACAGCCTGATGGTCACACCCACACATATGAGTATAAACAGGTTTATTTTAAAGCTTTTTTACTTACTTGACAGGAACAACATTTTTTACAATGTCAGTTGTAAAAAGCGCTATAAATTAATAAATTGACTTGACAACCTGAACTGCAACATGGCACTTTGTCTGTACTGCGCAGCCCTAACTGAGACTGACGTACCGTTTGCCCTTGAGTTTGGTGCCGGTGGCTTTAGGGATGTGGATAGGCTCTTTGAGTGCCCCCCGCAGGTGAATAGTACGCTCTTGGATCACTTCCCGCACGTTCTTGATCCACTCCTGTTTGTTCTCTAAACTGGAAGCCTGTGGAGGGAACAGATACGTGCTTACATTTTGCTTGGTTAAGGGCTTACTTTCAAGTCCCAGCCCAGGCACCACTTGAGCAAGGAAGCTCTGCTGCACATGTGGGAGGGTTAAACACAGAGGTCACATTTCATTGTGGTGCACTTTGTGTGATGAGGTGTGTTCACAGTAACAAACAGACACTTTCACTAAACACAAACAAGCTTTCCTCCCATTTGGCCCGCTTAAATGTCCATTTAAAGGACAACTCCTGTTTTGTTTCGAGGTGCTGTGTGCATGTTTGCATGTGTGAACATGAAGAAGTAGCAAATGATTCATCAGTTCTGCCTTTCTAGGCTTTAGACTCATTTATCCAAGGCCTGAAGTTACATAAGTTTCAAGCAAGATTCTCAAATCTACGCAATAGCATGACTCATAAAGGATGGAAAAGAAACAGGCTTAAGCATATAAAATTCACTGATGTCTAAAACACAATTCCACAATCGATCAGATCACTCAAACCAGGGGTGCACAGCTCCAGTCCTAGAGGTCTACCACCCTGGAGAACTGGAACACACATGCTATTGTATTCAGACACCCCTGAGGACCTGGATCATGTGTGTTCATAGAAAAGCAGCACTGTCTCCAGCCTGGATTGAGATGAATTTGACAAAAGGGGGTGAAAGTAATTATTTGTATTCATTTTAGGTCTTTACTTATTATGCTTCTGGTAAGTTGAAAGTTAACCAGGTTAAAATGCCTTTTATGGATATTCACTGTAATCATGCTGCATAATTGCCAGCAATAAATTGAAACATTGGGCGTACTTAAACTCTTGACAAGTAATGTACAAATTTTTGTATTTTGGGCTGAACACTTGAGCTAAATGCCAATCCCACTACTGGAGACCAGCATGAAGGGTCACATGCACGACCTCTTACTCCATATTAGCCATGTTGAGCTACATCATGTTTCACATTGATTAGTGAAGACCAAATATATGAAATAACTGACCTAGAGACAAGAAAAAAGAAAAAAAAGAAAACCTGTGAAAAAACTCTGACAACTGTATGACCACCACTGGATGTCAAATTGAAGAAGATCCAGAATACATTCTGAATAAAATTTAGGAAAATCAAAAGTGATGATTCAAGGCAAATAAATAATAAAATACAACATACAATGTATGCAAATAGAATATAAACAGAAGACCTCGTACCTCAGACCATTAGAACTTTGAATGTACATAAACATAATCCCTAGTCAACTATGGGTCATTCCAGTTTACTGCTTCACATGATGTCTTTTATATTTCTCATACTACACTATGGATTTTCAGTAACACCTACACTTTATTCTACCTATTGTTTACTGCCACAATTGGCACACTGAGGCTCTGAAACGTTCTATACTGTCACTTTATAAACTTACTACATCAATAATTACGTATTACAATCTAAAGTGCAATATCAGGCTTTCTTCAAGGGTTTACATCCTATTACCAGTTAAATGTAAAACCTTTTAAGACCATTATAAATTTAAGACCAATTTCTCATCCACACTGGTAGAAAATCATATAATTACTTACAAAATATATATTATACATATATAAAATAATATATAATATAATATATTCACATGTATCTAAGAATAAAAAGACACATTTAGAATGAATTTGGCAAAACCTTTTGTACCTGTTCGTTTTCTGTAGAGTTTTAGCTGTGAATTTGTAGTTTTCTGATTTTTAGTGACCTTTAAACCACATTGTTTTAACTGGTTTCAGCCAAACAGTAAATACATTACTCTCAAGCCAGCAGGTTAAACCTGCAATTACACCATCCAGACTAACATTCAGTCAAATAAAAAGACTTTGGAAAACTTATTGAAACTGCACATTACTTGACAAATCCTTCATCTTAATCTATGGAGATAAATTCTGAGCAGGTTGCAGTTTTTATAATCAGTTTATCAGTCGCACTTTGGTCTCGTTTTTATTACAGAATGCTACACTTGAACTGTTGAAAGAAAAAAACTACAAAATGGAACCAATATATACATTGCCATCAGAAAATTCTGAGCTACCAAAAAGCTAGCATTAAAACATGCACATGTTGATATTTAAGACGTAAACATAAGCTAAACAAATGTATAGCTTATGTTAAATGTAGACTTTTTAAGACCTGAAAGTTCAAAGAAACCCTGGTTGCATTTTGTATTGTCTATTTTTTTTTTGTCTCTCATACCTTCCACTCTGTACTTTGTTGTACGTGCTATATGTGGTCAATGGAGCCATATTGTTTCATCTCACTATGTAAGTACACAATAAAGTAACATTTATTATATTATATTTTATTCCTTTATTCACGATATTAATATGGCAGCTGACTCAAAGTGTAAAGAAAATATTTATCACACACCTTCAGGACGATCTTGTTGTCTGAGGTAGGTGTGCGTCCAACCCAGAGTGCAAATTTACAGGGGTCTCCTTCCACATGCTCTGTGACTCCCAGCCCAGAGGTCTACACACACACACACACACACACACACACACAGAGAAAAAAATGTATCATGCGAATGTCAATCTCTGTTCCACTATTCCTTCAAAAAGGCAGACCCACCCTACAAAGTGCACTACATATATTTCAAAACGTTTTTGGCGTTTACAACCAAACTGATGTACTAAATGTCCAACAGGGAGACATGGAGCCTGTGACTGCAATGAAGCTTTAGCACAGTGAACACCCTGTGTGAACAGTGTCTGTTCATAAGTGGTTCACTGTGTAGGGAGCAGGGAACAATGTGAGGTTCAGGGTTTTTCTCAAAAGGACAAAACACATACAAAACACAGACATACCATCAGCTTGCTTTTGTAGAGGTACTTGCTGCGGCCGTTTGAGTCTTTCACATCTTTGCTGAAGATGAGGGACATCTCAAAGAGGAAGAGGTGGCGGTCTCTGCCTTTACGGATGAGGGTTTTGGGGTCCCACACCTGGAAGGACTCTTGGAGGATCAATTCTCCCTGAGACTCTATGTTCTCATCAAAACCTGCAGAGAGAGAGAGGGGGTGAGGCAGAGAGAGAGTGCGTGTGTAAAAGTGTTTGTTTATTTATTGTGTGTGTGTGTGTGTGTGTGTGTGTGTGCGTGTGCGTGTGTGTGTGAGTGTGTGTGTAAAAGTTTTTGTTTGTTTATTGTGTGTGTGTGTGTGTGTGTGTGTGTGTGTGTGTGTGTGTGTGTGTGTGTGTGTGTTCTCATACACATGACCT
>JBBIGC010142849.1:0-20126 GCA_037576955.1 Lepidarchus adonis | reverse complement strand
CCCCCCCCCCCCCCCCCCCCCCCCCCCCCCCCCCCCCCCCCCCCCCCCCCCCCCCCCCCCCCCCCCCCCCCCACCTACCACTATTGTTAAAGAACCATAAAAGATGTAAAGTGAGCACTCGTGTGCCCTATATATTGTAAATGTGAGAACAACTCCCTGCTCTTGTTACCCATTTATGAGAAGGGAGAGCAGGTTTTGTGCCCCATTCACTGCTGATTAGGCAATCTGCAGCTTGCAAGGTTGCCTCAAGGCCACAGAATGGAGCATTTTAACACAGAAAAGCATGACCTTCTAACTCTTATTATGGATATTTGTACATTTTGTACTGTTCTCCATGCTATTCAATCCAGAAAACTTGGAAAAAAAGATCCACAGCTTACAGTTCAAGTGATAGTTCATTGTCAAGTGTCTAAATACTATATGGATAAAAGCAAAGAGTTGGAACAGCAGCTCAATTACAAGAAAACTAGTTGAATTTGTTACTTTTCTCTTTGGTGTTCCTCTGAACTTTCCCAGCAAATTTGCAATGTCAAGGTAAGTCTCTCTCTCTCTCTCTATCTGTTATCACTCCCCAGAGGAGGATAGGTTCTCCTTCTGAGCCTTGGTTCCTTTCAAGGTTTCTTCCTACAACTTTGCCTCTGTCGCCTTTGGTTTGCTCATTTGGAAGTTGGACCCGGATTCTGTAAATTTAGTAAACTCTGTGAAGCTGCTTTGTGACAACATCAGTTGAAAAAAGAGCTACACAAATAAAATTGACTTGACTTGGCCCAACCTCTAACCCTTATTAACAGTTTGGATGAAGTGAATAAAGTTATTTTTAACAAACCATGAACCTTATCGTCTACTCGTGTGCTTATGAACAAAATGTAAATGTGAAACTTTTTACTTTTTTTATTCCCTCCCTACATACTGTGAAGAAAAGAATAGGGTGAAAGATCTATGATGTTCTGGGACCATTTTCCTATAAAGGCCTTGGAATCATTTTCAATACATGAAATCATAGATTCAACAGAAACAAAACACGAAATAAATGCGTTTCCTCTAATAAAAAATAATAATTTTTATTTATTTATTTATTTCTTTTTTATTCAACAATAATAAAAAAGAAAAGAAAAGAAAGAAAAACAGAAGAAAAAAAAATATTTTTAAAAATATATATTTTGAAACATTTCAAGCTTTATTAAGCTTGCAGGTGGTGAGGGAAGGTTCTGTTCCCTTTCACACCGAGTCTTGCCGTGTTGCTGGTGGTGGTTTTCAAGCCGGCAGACGTTCATCTTGTCTCCTGTTTACCCGAAACTCAACCCAGAGCAACTGATGAGCTGTTCACATGGACCTCCCGCTCCTCTCCTTCTTTGTACTTGGCAACATCTACCAGAAATTATGAGATCATTCCAGTTAGCAAAAATCCCTGAAGCTCTTCGGATACCTATATGTACAGTGACATCTATATGTGAGACAGAAAGTCGAAACCAAACTCTGTCTATTTGTTATATGTTTGACTTTTAGTCTGGACAAAGTATATTCAGTTCCTAACATTATTTGAACGTTCAAACTACCACTTTGAAGAAGTCTATTTTTTTGTGAATGGTTTTGAATTGGGTAGGTCAAAAATACCTGTAAACACATTTGAAAAAAGAGACCTTGACCTGCTAATTGCGAAAGCCTAGGTTGTGTAGATGAATGTTTGCTCACTGATTGGAAAACCACAGGTCACTGTTGCTATTTTAAATGTTTTATGGTCATTTCTGCAGTCGTCTAGGTGTTGACCCTTTGGCCATCCAGAAGTCTGAGAGAGCATGATGAGCTTTGTTTTCTTTTGGTGGGTAGAATAAGAACATTTCTTTTCATGCATCTTAAGTCTACCTAGAGTTTTGTAAGATTTGTAAGAAAAATGTTATAGTAAAAATATTTACATTTATTTAACACAATTTAGCACAATTTAACTGGTTTAATATTGCAGCCAATCAGTCTGATGGCATTTTACATGAGTAGATTAGTAGATTACCTTCCCCAGGATAAGCTAAGATGTGAAATGTTTACAGAATGGGCTTAAAGACTTTACATAGAAAATTAAATGTTGTTTTGATTAGGTAGAAAAAGGATGAGAAATGCAAACAAAACTAATAATTATATTCCAAAATAGTTAATAAAAAATCATAAAACCAGTGCTCAAACTGGATTGGTTGGACTTTTTTTTACTGTATTTTGCCAGTAGCAGACAGACAACCAAGACAAAAGAAGAAAAACACAAAAGCTAAAAGTATCTGCCAGTATATTCACAGCCTTGGGCAAGTACCAGTTCATATTTCAGGTTCACATTTCTGCATGAAATCCATGTTGGGGTCAGTCAGTAAACCTATATAAAGTGTTGATAATGTTGTACTGTATTAGAAGTGGTTCTTCAAGTTACTCGCTCTGATTTTTTTCCAGCTTTTCAGCCGTAACTCATCACAGGTAAGGCATAATTCAGAACATACTGTGTGATATATTAATGTTACATTTTAGAACAAGAACCTACACAATGAAAATACTAAATTGCAATTCTTTTTCATTTTGCATACTTTATTGGCAGTTTTTTTGTATTAATATATTTACACAATGTTGGGGGATTAAGATCAAATTGGACAGCATTTACATCTTGTTTTCATTTTAGTCTATAGCAGACATCCCTGAAGGCCTTAATAATCTCAAACAGGAATGTTAGATTGGGGTTGAAGATGAAGTCTGCAGTTGAGAACCACTGGTCTGTACTATAGTCTAGTTTCTGTTGTTGTGCAGTGTAATAGAATGGAAGATTAAAATTGTTTTGCTTTTGCATACGTTATCAGTTTATGTGAGATTATATTTTTTGTGCATTAATGTAAACCCTGTGTCTTTTCAGCAGTATGTCTTAGTAATATTTCTTAGTGATATAACATAATTTCAAGAAAAAATACTCTTTTAAAAAATTTATATAGACATTTAATTTCAGTTCAGGGTTTTGGGACCCTTATTTGAGAAAACTCCAAACTCCAAACCTGTCTGATCATGATGAAATTTTCTCTAAAAAATAAAACAAACAAAAAAAATATGAAAAAATACTTTTTTTTAACTGAGTTGACACATGTTGAAGTTCCCTATGCCCTGTTTTCTAGTTTTTCTGAGTCATGTGATGACATAATACTCCTTATTTTAACAATATTCCTGAGATAAAAGAAGGCAGTCCTAGTTATGTTATTTACATGGGCTTTAAATGAATGTCTGGTGGGCGCTTGTTTGCCCTTGTAGCAGCCTTATTTCTGGTTAATTTTGCTATAGTACTAAATTAAAACATTGGGTTATTCTTGTTAATGTCAATAAGGATAGAGAGATAAGTTGTCCTAGCAGCATTTATAGCTTTTTTGTAGCTCATGAGACTCTCCTTCCATGCTAGTTTAAATACTACCAAATTAGTTTGACACCATTTATGCTCAAGTTTTCATGCAGGCTGTTTCAGTGTGTGAGTGTGATTGTTGTACCAGGGGGCTAAGTTTTTCTCTCTGATTATTTTTCTTTTCAGGGGAGCCTTAGGTTCAGGAGGGTATTGATTCTAAGCATTCAGATACTTGATCAAGTTCTGAGGGGTCTGACATTGATCCAATTAAGATAGAAATCTAAGGAAAATTCTAAACAGCAGATGATGTGATTGTGTGCTTAATGTGATATTGTGGGGAGGTGCATGTGTTTCTAAGAGTTCTAAGCTTCTAAGTTTAAATAAAATAAGATAATGGTCTGAGATTGCCTCAGACTGTGAATTTATAACTATATATTTTTATATTTAAACCAAGAGTTAGTATTAAATCTAGGGTGTAACTACCACTGTGAGTGGGTTGTATGATCCTCTGGTTAACTGAATCTAGGATTGATATAAATGCTACTCTGAGAGGATCATCGAGGCTATTGAAGTGAATATTGAAGTCTACTACAATTAAAGCTTTGTCTGTTGAAACAACTAAATTTGAGTTAAAATCAGCTAAAATCAGAAAATCATTTAGAAATTCTGAGTAAGGCTCTGGGGGTCTGTAAACGATTATTAGTGGAACTGACTGAAATATTTATTTTTTGTGGTTACAAGTAAAATGCCAGTATGAGAACTTCAAAAGATAAAAATTTGTGACCATATGTTTGTGTGATGTTTAAGTTATCAATATAAATGACTGCGACACCTCCTCCCCTGTCAGATGGATGAAGCTGGTGTAGATAATTATATCCAGGGGGACTCACCTCTTTTAGTGCTACATACTCATTTGGTATGCTCCAAGTTTCTGTTTTTACAGTATTTTAAACATATGATCAGTGATTATTTCATTAACAATAAGGGCTTTTGACATAAGAGGTCTAATGTTTATCAGGCCTAACTTTAGATCAAAGGTGCTGGCTTTAAGTTCATTATGATCAACCTCTATATTGATTAGGTTACTGAATATGTTGTAACCTGGGTAAAGGGTCTAAGCAGCTAGCAGACGGTTGGTTTAGCCTGTCTGTCTGCTCCCTGGCCTGGCCTCTGGATTGTCACCAACTAACTGTCCTGAGACTTTGTGCTATACTGCAAGAAAGAAGAGCAGCACCTTCCTGAGTGGGATGGATTCCATCCCGCTCTAGCAGGGCATCTTTGCCCTCAAAAATCCTCCAATTATCTATAAAGCCCCATTGTGTGATGCAGGGAGTCCTAACAAGTGGAAAGAACTGGGAAGAAAAACAAATTATCGAGAATTATTTGATCTGTTATATATTTTATTTTTAATAAAATAATTTTTGTTTATCTTTCAGGCTGAATTGAACTGAATCTGAGTTTGATGCAATGGGGATTCAAATCCTGCTGTTTGTGTCCACACTGCTGCTAGTAAATGGTAAGCTCTTCCATCTTACAGTACTTAGGACTGACAAAAAGTCTAAAAAAAAAAAATTATTTTTGTAATACTAACAGAATAACTTTATGACAGAAGAAATAAGAAAATGTAGCCCTTGCTTTGGCAGTAATGGCTCCTTTCAAAATCAAACATTGCAGACTGAATTTTAAAACAGCCCTATTAATCATAGTTAATCATAGTAACTATGGAAAGGTTTTAAGAAAGCTTGAACCTGCCATGAAGCAAATAAGACACATAGTTGTTTATCACTAAATAGCTGAATAAGAGACAAAGACAAAAACCCATTAATGAAAAACTTATTACCTGCCAGAAAAGATTCATAACCTTCCTAACCTCCATAACCTTCTTATTGCACAAAAAGCTGATAGATGTCAGGGAGAATGGAAACACAGATAGTATACAGTAAGCCAAAAATAGTGGTAAAAGCAGCCTTTATTTTATAAATGTCAAGAAAATTAGAAATTTAGGTCCTCAACATACTGGATGGAGCAAAATAAGAGTAAAAATGTATGGAATATTAACGTTACACCATTTTTGTTGGTAACAGATGAGGGAGACATGAATGACTATAAAAAGAGCAACCATCAAAAGCGGTGAATGTGCAAGCAGCAATGGGTCATTGCTTTTTGCTTTATGCCAAATTTCATAAGAGAATTGTTAAGCAGCAAATTTAATCATAAGATAACGAAGAATTTAGGTCTTTCATCATGTCCACTATATTACAATAAAAAGATTCAGGGAATAAATTGAAATTTCTCTCCCAGCAGGACATGGCTAGAAACCTTCAAGGCCTCAGAAGGCCCTGCAAGAGAAACTGTGATAAATAGACATTTTCTGCATTCAAGGAAGCATCTTATCCTGGGAAGTTCAACAAGACAATGCCAAGCCTCATTCTGCACACTCTTCAACAGTGTGACTTTCTAGACACAGTGTGCATGTGTACTTGATCGGTCTCCTGTTGAAAATATTTGGATCTTCATGAATAGCAGAACCAAAGTCAAGTCGTGTGTAAAACAAGAATGTGCAAAAATTCCACCATCAGTACTGCAACAGGTTGTCACATCAGTTCCTAAACAATTAAACTACGTAAATAAGTGATGCAACACAATGGGAAATAGGCACTTGCATCTCTTTTATTCATGTGTGTTGGAGGCACCATATTAGAAATGTGTTTAAAATTACAAAACAAATTTAAGTTGATCAATAAAAATATTAGAAATATTTTCTTTTTTTTTTCAGTTAAATAACACATTCTTGTTTTAATTGCACTTTTACCATTACAAAGATTTAAATATTTATAATATTATGTCTCCAGCACACAAAATAACAGGGAGCCAGTTTATGAGATATCACTTGTAAGAGCAGATTTTGCCAGATGGTCTGTCCAGGGTGGAATAGAAAAGCAATCCTCCAATGATGGTTGTCCTGAAGCTGGTTTCTTTCAAAAGTGGAAGGGGGACACACCAGTATGAGAACAATAACACATTTTAGGCATAATAATATAAACAAAGATTATATCATATATATTCTTAGCTTAAAGCATGCATAATTAATTTTTTAAAATTCAGTTAAATGCAGTTTTATTTATATAGTGATACTGACGTTGTGATAAAGCAGCTGTACAATGTCCGGGTCTGAGCCCCTAATAAGCAAGCCAGAGGCAAGGAAACACTCTTTAAACTGAGGAAGAAACCTTGGGAGGAACCCACGCTCAGTAGGGGAACCCATCCTCATTACCAAACTCATTACGTTCTTGAGTGTGGATAAGGTGGTAGGTATTCCATAGGTTTAGTTTAGTGAAAACAGTGACACTCTGAAGCAAATCAAATATATTAGACATTAAGAGTCCATAGAGTCATGTTCTGACAATGAGTAGGTTCAAACAGGTGAAAGATTTAGTGAATCAATGGTGAAATAAGTATATTCATGGATACCCTTTCCATTTTCATGGATACCCTTTCCATGAATTAATTTTCAGCAATGATTCTATGAATTAAATATGATGATCCATAATCAAACATCAAACTTAATCATTCTTTCATGGTAATTTATGCTCATTATTTTTTTTCAGGCATTAGCACCACAACATCAGCAGCTGTTCCTCCAAGTACAGCCTCCATCACTGTTTCAAGCAACACTACCGGTAATAAAAAATTCTTAATTTAAAATACTGTTGAGAAGCATCTTTTTATTTCCTTTCAATCTTTGTACTCATCTGTAATGCCATGTAATATTCAGAAGCAAATGTGTGTTTGTCTAATTTTTCCTTTTGACTGAAACCCTTCTTTTTTCTAGGTCTTCCCACCACAACTTCATCTACTGTTCAAACCACTAAAGCCTCCACCAATGCCTCGAGGACCACTGCCGGTAGGAAAACAACGTGTAATGCTAGTATGAGAACAATTTGTGGCATTGTGGACATAATCTGCCCAAAACAAGACTGTGTCATATATAGGCTGTGCTGGAGGCAAGCATAGAAATTAAATAAATACTCCTTCTAGGGTGCTAATAGGGTGGTAGATATTCAGTTGCACCCTAAAGCAAAGTAACTAATAACTAATGACCAAACCTGTCATTTGTTTCCACAAAAATAAACCTCCCCCCACTGGAGAGATGGCAGGTTGAATAAACCCAGGGATCTAGGCGGCTATTATGTGCTTGTCCATAGAATCATGTTCTGACAGTGACAAAGAGAAGGTTCACATGTAGATAATTTTCCAGGGTATAACCTTTGCATGGATAATATTACATCTGTCAGTTTATTTCATAGCAATGATTCTCTGAATTATCCACCCATGCATCCATCCATTTTCTCCAGTCAGGTCAGGGGGCAGCAGCCTAAGTAGGCAATTAAATTAAATATTGAATTAAATATTTTATTCACAACAACCATAACATAACCATAGCAACGGTTTCCCTGAGTACCTCCATGACTGTTTTAAACAACTCCATTGGTAGGAAATAAACTGCAGATGAAGTTTCTAAATAAGAAAGGCTATCAAGAAGCTTGTCATTTCCACCCAAATTTTGTACTCATCTCTGATGCCATGACATATTTAGAAGCAAATTGTCAAACCTACTAAATGTTAGTAAAGGAGTTTTAATTTAAAAAATGAAGTACTGCTAAAATAAATAAATAATTATAAAAATACTTTATATTTATGTAGCGTCTTTGTCATACCCAAAGTAAACAAATGTACACTGACAACAAAGGACACTAATAATAACAAGAACAATCAACACAGAGATGCAATTTTACAGTCAGTCAGGCCATACAGGTGCTGGTCATAAAATTAGAATATCATGAAAAATTTCAATATTTCTTGACATTCCTTTTAGAAAGTGAAATCCATATATTATATTGATTCATCACATAGAGTGAAATATGTCAAGCCTTTATTTCTTTGAATTTTGGCTTACAGGTAATACAACCCAAAATTCACTCAGAAAATTAGAATATCACATAAGATCAATAAAATAGTATATTTTAAACAGAAATGTCTGTAAAATGAAAGTTCATTCCTATTCACTCAGTACTTGGTTGTTCCTCCAGTGCATGAATTACTGCATCAGTGCGCTGTGGCATGTAGGTGATCAGCTTGTGGCACTGCTGAGGTGTAATGGAAGCCCAGGTTGCTTTGATCTCAGTCTTCAGGCATTGTTAGGTCTGGTGTCTCTCATCTTCCTCTTAAAATACTCCATAGATTCTCTATGGGGTTCAGGTCAGGAGAGTTTAATCAAGCACAGTAACACCCTGGTAGTTGAACCAGCTTTTGGTGCCTTTGGCAGTGTGGGCAGGTGCCAAGTAAAAATGAAATAAACATAAAGCTCATCAGCAGAAGGAAGCATGAAGTGCTTTTAGATTTCCTGGTAAATGCTGCGTTGACTATGGACTTAAAAAAACACAGTGACCAACACCAGCAGATGACATGACCCCAAATCATCACTGATTGTGGAAACTTCAAACAGACTTCCAGCAACATGGATTCTGTGCTTCTCTGAGGCAGCGAGTGAATCCAAGCTTTACAAAGTGATAAGGACCCAAGTCCAGGCGAATGATATCCCAAGTCCATTGCTGAGCCATTGTAAACCCCAAACCCATAGTTAAAGTATGGACCAGCTAAACAGCATTGAGTTCAAAAGCTCTATGTGTAGCTTGCATGACTGCTTAATGAAAATGACTGAACTCACCAGAAGAGACAGCAGATCAGAGAGCAGTAGACAGGACACAAGGAACGGAAGGCCTGCCAAACAAATTAGATGTCCAAAGACAAACATTTTGGTAATAAAACCAGGAGAGTGGAGGCAGAGAATGTCAATAGTGTCCAACAGAAGTGACACTTATAGTTCATAAAAGCTCAGATAAGCACCAGCAGCACCAGCAGTGAGCATACAGAGGCTAGCCAGAGTGTTACAGGCCACAGACCAATGTTATCCAGTCCGGATAAGCAATTTACGGCAATGTAAAGTATCTTACAAAAGTGAGTGCACACATCACGTTTTTTTAAAAATATATGATGATGATCAACAAAATGATGTGCAGCTGATGTGCAATGATGTTCTTTTGCATACCGGTATGTTACTGCACGGAGTATGAATGTTAAATCAAATGACTGTTTCCATCACTCAAACTGCCTCACCCTGTGGGTTATGATTGCCATTAATACTGATTGATGGTGTGTGTCCGATGGAGAGCGGAAAACGGGTGGGACACGTGGGCGGAAGAGGGGAGTAGTTATGAGCTTGTTTTGGTGGAAGTAAGAGTGAGAGTTAATAGTTGTTGTGAGAGAGCGCGAGCTAACGGCAGCTTGTTTAAGGAGTAAAAGAGCACGAACGTTACAGAGAGAGTCAGCACTCAGACTCTCATTTTGTGCTAAACGGAACTAATAAAACTCGGGTCCCAATGACGGCGCCCTCCATGTGAGATCTTTGAGTTGGAGACGATCATGGCAAAAAATGGAAAAAGGTAAAACAACGTTTATACAAAAGGGCAAAATGTACACAAAGAAATTTCGTTAAAAAAATTATGGATAGCATCCATTTCTCAATAGCATCCGATGACAAAACAGTTAATACGAAAAGATACTTACAGTATGATTCAATGCAGGAGGGCGGAGCCCAGGTGGTGCGAATAGAGGATTAGTGTACAGAAAGTGCGGTGTGTCATTACAGATCAGCGTTTACTACAGACCGGCTACTAATGGAGACTATTTTTATCTTTCAAACCCGGCTTTTAATGTCAAAATAACAGCCATTCATGTCTAAAACACTGGCAACAAAAGTGAGTACACCCCTAAGTAAATATGTCAGAATTGTAGCCAATTAGTCATTGACCGGTGTCATATGACTGGTTAGTGTTACAAGGTCTCAGGTATGAATGGGGAGCAGGTGTGTTAAATTTTACTTTAGAAAGAAGATGATGTGACCTCATCTGCCCCATTGGCCCCATCGGTGGTGATCGGTGATACTGTCGAGCAGTAACTTCAAGAGGTTGGCGCAGATCCACCTCCACCATCAAGTTTCCGCCAGACTAGGGGGATGGACTCCTTCCTCACCCAAGTATGCCTTGCAGCAGCATTCAACGCTTGGACTTCAGCAGAAGTGGCAGTTTGAGTAGCTCTGGCCCTGGAAGGAAGAGACCTAGAGGACCTCCTACCACACAAACAAGGCGAGTGGACTGAAGTAGAGAGTGCTCTGCAGTGCCACTTTGGGCAGCAGGTGCCACTGGAGGGTGCATGCACCAAGCTGTGTAGCCTCCAACACCTGCGTAGTTCTGTGCGGCCTGCAGCCTGAGCGGCTATGTGAGTGCGTACAGCTCATCGCCCCGGCTCGTTGCGAGAGGTGATGGATATGGCGGAAATGGCTGTACACGTCTTGGAGAAGAGGCAACTCAAGGTTGATATGATGGAGCAGGTCCAGTGCATGGCCAGCGGTGCCAGCGATGAGAAAGATGAAATGTGGGAGGCAGTGGGGTCACCAAGGAGGTGAGAGCCTTGAACAGTGTGACAGGCACGGATAGATACTGTTTTTCCTGCTGTGAAGAGGGGAGCATTGCACAACTTTGCCCTGATACCACCCCTCTGGACTCTGTACCCCAGCAGCAGTTAAACAAGGACAAGGTGTTTAGAAGAAGATCTCGCCGCCTGCATCATTGACCCCCCCTCCAGTACTTTGGATTTAGCACACAGTTGGGCCTGGCCGGACTGTATGTGGACTGTATGTGGACTGTATGTGGACTGTATGTGGGCTTAACGGCGTTGCGTGTTGTACGTTAGTGGACACATGGCCCACTGTTTCAGTACTCCGCAAGGGGTAGCTGCGTGGACCCTGGGGCAGGGACAGAACAAATTTTTGCAGCTGGCAAGAAGGACTGCACTCACACAATCTTAGTTGAACACCACATTAATATGGGAAAGGCCCCCCTTGCTACGTAACAATCACGCTTCATGTAGCTGATGAAATTCAAGGAGCCGGAAGGCCAGCTGGCTGGAGGTCCTCCAATTCTTCAGATTTCACCATTCAGCATCTCGCTGGGAGGTCGCGTGGCAACGCTGATGTATTGTCTGTAGGCGCTAGAGGGCAGTGCGTGACCGAACGAGCTGCGAGAGAATAATCTTATGTAGAACTTTGCCAGCAGCAGTTAGCCAATGCTGGAGTGCTTTTGCCTCACTGCCCCCTGGGTAATTTGTTTTGTGTTTTGGGACTGTGTTTTTAAATGTGTTCTTGTGAGGTTATTTTGTGTTGTTATGTGTTTAGGGAACTTTGGACTTATTTGGACTTTTTGTGTGTGGGTTTGGGGTAATGGGCTGGATCCACCACCACTGCTCTTACTGTTCAGCTCAGTGTAATGGCGGGTGGATCCAGCCATTAAACAGTTCAGAGGTTTCATAAGTTGCTCTGTGTGTGCTACACCCGCTGGGGGCACATGTGTGCTTTGACACTTTTTTAAGACCTTAATACAGCGAGGTCATTATTTTCCTCCGCTGATTTCACGAGCTAGAAAATCGTCACAATATAATATATGTATAATGTTATAAGAATTCAAACATGATTAATGATAAAATTATATTATACTTTAATTTCATTTTCACAAAAAGTGAGTTAAGTGAGTTTGGAATAGTTAAACTTGTATGGTATAGACCAAGCTTGTTGATCCATATGATCATTGTCTTCTTTTATGGTTCTTTATGCTGATAATACTTCACTTTCAGGTGTTAATACTCTGACATCAACTACAAGTATGGCTTTAAGTAATGCCACAGGTAAGAGAACACCAGTTAAACCATCATATTTTTTATGCAACTAGTTTTGCTTTTTTTTTTTCCTTTGTCCCTTCTGATGGTAAAACATTTTCCTATGTTTTTCCACTAGTTTCATCTACTGTTCGTACAACTACTGGTGCAATTAATGATTTAAAGACCACTGTGGGTAAGAAAACTGACCTTCCCTGTCTCTTCTTTTCCCTCTTTCAAGCCAGAGTCAGCACCCAGAGCAACAAGTTTAGTCCATACTGTACAAATCCCACATGTCCAAACATTTTGCTCTTGTAAAAAAATGTAATTTTGTAAGCAGCTAAATGTTTCCCCCCACAATTACGTGTTATCATTGGCTTGTGTTGTTATGACCCTGTGGAAGGGATAGGGGTATAAGGGGTCATGAACAAAATTAGAATATATTTGAGTTATGGACTTGTGAATGATCGAAGGAAGCCCAAAAGAAGGGCTTTAGTTACATAACACTAGGTATATTGTGTTTAGTATACTATGTAAAGCATGATATATACTATATATATTATATACAGTCTTATGCTGTATATAATATAAGATTTGGGTGATTTTGTAATTGAAAAGGTGTTAACACAACATCTCTCGGACATGGAAAAAAATAGTTTTAAGAATTTCACAATATGTTCAGCAAACATTGATGCATAGTTAATGTTTAAGACATTAATTGAATAAAAATTTAAAAATAAAAACATTATCATAGCACTGTGCAAAAGTCTCTGATGCATGCCAATTTCAAAGCTTTACAAATACTCTCATTCTTCATACCTTGTGCACATACTTGTGGACACTCAACAACCATGGGTTCCTCTAAACAGCTGTGTAAGACTCTGAAAATGAAAGTTATTGATGCCCACAATGCAGGAGAAGGCTAAAAGAAGACAGCAAAGCATTGTCAGCTTGCAATTTCCACAGTGAGAAATGTAATTAAGAGATGTCAGTTCAGGGGAACTATAGAGGTAAAAATGAGATCTGGAAAACCAAAAAAACTCTCAGAGAGAACTGCTTGTTTGCTGGTCAGAAAGACAAATTAAAATGGAAGGAAGATTTAGCAGACTCAGGAGTGGTGGTGCACCATTCCACTGTGTAACAGTGCTTGCGCAGACAAGACCTTCATGAAAGAGTCAGCAGAAGAAAACCTTACCTGCATCCCCATCATAAAATCCAACGAAGAATGCAACAGAACATCTACAGAAACCTGATGCATTTAGGAAACAATTACTGTGGACTGATGAAGTTATAATTCTTTGGCCACAAAGTCATGTTTGGAGAAAAAAGGGGCAGCATTTCATGAAAAGATCACCTTGCCAACCATTAATCATGGAGGTGGCTTTATCATGCTTTGGGGTTGTGTTGCAGCCAGTGACACAGGAAACATTGCATGGGTGGAGGGAAAAATTGATTCCACTAAATACCAGCAAATTCTGGAAGCAAACATCACACCATCTGTAAAAAAGCTAAAGCTGAAAAGAGGATGAGCTTCTACAACAGGACAATGATCAACATACCTCCAAATCCACCATGGACGACCTCAAGAGACACAAGCTGAAGGTTTGGAATGCCCATCACAGTCCCCTGATTTAAACATTATAAAAAAAATTGTGGGTAGATTTTAAAAGAGCTGTGCATGCATGATGACCAAATAATATACAAATTACAGAACTAAAACCTTTTGCAGGAAGAATGGGCGAAAATCCCAAGAACTGAAAGACTTTTAGCTCTAATAACCGTTTGCAAGCTGTGACATCTGCCAGAGGAGGTGTTACTAAGTACTGATTATGTAGGGTGCCCAAACTTTTGCACAGTGCCATAATAAAGTTCTATGTTTTATCTCAATTTACGACATAAAAAGTAAGTATGCATCAATGTTTGCTGAACATATTGTTAATTTTTTCCATTTCCTAGAGAGACTGTATTAACATCTTTTAAATTTAAAACATGACTAAAATATGTTATATACTGAGGGGTGGCCAACATTTTCCATACAAGGAAAACCAAAAGGCAATAAAAAAAATATACCTCCCCTAATCTAGTAAAAAAGAAAGACACACACTTAGCACAGGTGTGTGTTAGAAATAAGCACTTCAGTACAGTAATTCAAAAATATTTCAGGTAAAATTACCCTAAAAATCAACCTAATAAAAACCACAAAAGTTACAAAAGGGAATATACCTTCTAAATTTGAGAACAACAAAGCCACGATCAAAGGCACATGACACTGAAAATAGGACAAGATCTAACAAAAAGGCATCGTACCTGTGAAAATACAAACATAAAAGCTGATGATGATCAAAACTGTAAACAAAGTCCCAAAATCATGACAAATTCATAAAGAATATCACATCTAACAGTTTAGCAACAATTCTCAGAATTTAATATGGCCATCCATAATCAAAACATGTATTTCTTAATAAGTCATTTATTCTCTTTATCTTTTTATTTCCAGGTATGAGCACTATAACATCATCTACTGTTCGTCCAAGTGTGGCCTCCACCACTGTTTCAAAGAACACAACTGGTAAGAAAAGAACTGCAGATGAAGTTTCTAACTCTAATGAAATGTACTTTGTACTCGTCACTGATGACATCATATGATGATAATACTGTAGTTTCAGGTGTTCAAACCATGACCTCAAGCAATGCTGCAGGTAGGGCAACACTAATGAATCCTTGTAAATATCAACTTATATTTCTATGTCCCAATTCCCAGAACCAGTCACAGTATCATAGCGTCCTGTAGACATGCTGAAAAAGTTCTCAGATACAGATTACGTTTTATACATTCACCAGCTTAGAGAAAACAATGGCACACTGATGCTAATCAAACATGTGAGATCAAAGAAGAAACAGGAAGCAGTTGTGGACGATGATCTTATTAAGGTCACTATTTTGAATGCATGGCCAATGACTGTCAGCTGTATTACTACAAAAAAGAATCTGGAGTCTGGAAGGTCAAATAAACCAAGAACACAAAGGCTTCTTTATCGTACTTGTCTACTGGCACATGTTCTGGTAGAGACGAGATTTGTCCAAACAGAGGACTAGCTACCAGCAATACACACATTGACAAAATTGTTGGTACCTTTCTGTTACAGAAAGAAAAACACACAACGGTCAGTGAAATAACTTGAAACTAACAAAAGGAATAATACATCACAATTTACTGGGAATTAACAAATTAAAATCAGACATTGCTTTTGAATTGTCCAACAGAATTATTCTAGAAAATAATGAAACTGGCCTGGACAAAAATGATAGTACCCTTAGGAAAGACTGAAAGTAATTTGACTAGAGTGACAAGTTGCACTAAGGTGTGACCTGTAATTAGCATCAGCAATGTCTTCAAGCTTGTAGTCAGTTAGTCTGCCTATGTAAAGGGATAAAAGTCATTATAAGATCATCTCCAATCAACTTGATGTTCCTGTGACAACAGTTGCACATATTATTCAGAAGTTTAAGATCCATTGAAGTGTAGCCTACCTCCCTGCATGAGGCTGCAAGAGAAAAAATTATGACAAATTGAAGAGACGGATGATACGAATGGTAACCAAAGAGCCCAGAACAACTTCCAAAGTGATTAGAGGTGAATTACAAAGACAAGAGATATCTGTGTCAGATCACAGCATTCATCACTGTTTAAGCCATTACATAAGTATTTAGCATCAGAAGAATTCTGGCCCTCACAGATCTGTTACTTCTTCTTCTATCTTCTATCCTCCACTCTTTACCTGTATTGATAGAACCTGTTTGTTATCTGTATAAAAGACTCCTGTTGCTCTCAATGCTGTTTGTGATGATAATACTGTACTTTCAGGTGTTCAAACCATGACCTCAAACAATGCTGCAGGTAGGGCAACACTAACGAATACTTGTAACTATCACCCTATATTTCTTCATAGACATTTATTCTCTTTATCTTTTTATTTTCAGGTATGAGCACTACAACATCATCTACTGTTCGTCCAAGTGTGGCCTCCACCACTGTTTCAAAGAACACAACTGGTAAGAAAAGAACTGCAGATGAAGTTTCTTAATAAACACTAATTAAATGTATTTTTTAATTTCCATTTGAGCTGTGTACTTTGTACTTGTCACTAAGGACAAGAAACATTCAGAAGCAGGTTGCCATGCAAATAAGTGTAAAAAAATAACTGTAGTAGATGTACCACAATAACAAAGGTTACTAATAGTAATACACTACATCATCATGGATTAAAATCCTGCTTAAGCAGCACATGTCCAGGCATGTCTAGAGTTTGCCAGAGACCATCTAGATGATCCCGAGGAGGATTGGGAGAATGGCATGTGGTCAGATGAGACCAAAATGGAACTCCTTGGAATAAACGCTTTTTGGCAAAGGGGACAGGATGACTGATCCGTATTAAGGAAAGGATGAATGAGGCCATGTATTGTGAAATTTTGGGCAAAAACCTCCTTCCATCAGTGAGAGCTTGAAGATGAAATGTGGCTGAAATTTCCAGCATGACAATGATCCCAAACACACAAGGTTCTGGAGTGACCTAGCCAGTCTCCGGACCTCAATCCAATAGAGAATCTGTGGAGATAGTTGAAAGACTGTGTTGCCTAGCGACAGCCCCAAAACATCACAGCTCCTGAGATCTGCATGAAAAAATGGGCCAAAATACCAGCTACAGTGCATGCAAACCTGGTGAAGACCTACAGAAAATGTTTGACCAACCAGGTTTACATTACAAAATATTGAAGTGAACTTTTGTTATTGACCAAATACTTATTTTCTGCACCATTATACAAACAAATTCTAAAAATCATACAATGTGATTTCCTGGATTTTTTTTACATTCTGTCTCTCACAGTTAAAGTGTATCTATAATGAACATTACAGACTCTCATCTTTTTAAGTGGGACAACTTGCAGAATCAGTAGTTGCCAAATACTTTTTTGCCCCACTGTACCAAGAAAAACACACTGTACCTACTGTGAAACATGGTGAAGGTTCAGTTATGTTCTGGAGCTGCTTTGCTGCGTCTGGCACAAGGAGTCTTGAATTTGTGCAAAGTAAAATAAAATCTCAAGACTATTAAAAGTCATTCTGGAGCTAAATGTGCTGCCCAGCGTCCGAAAGCTTGGTTTTAGATGCAGGTCATTGTTCCTCCAACAGGATAATTACCCAAAACACAATGCAGTCTGGAGAAGACACCCTTTAAACCTGACACAGCTGGAGCAGTTTGTTCATAAAGAGTGGGACAAAATACCTGTTAACAGCTGCAGAAGTCTCATTGAGAGTTACAGGAATCGCTTGATTGCAGTGATTGCGTCAAAGGGTTGTGCAACAAAATATTTAGTTAGGGGTACAATCTTTTTTGTCCAGGCCAGTTTATTAGTTTGTTTTTTAGAGTTATTCTATTGGACCACAATTCAAAAGTCTTATTTAATTTGGTAACATGTGCTCCACGTGTGCACGTGTCATGGGTTAAATGCAGAGGACGCATTTCGTCATGGTGCACTGTCTGCTGTCTTTTGTTCACAATGACAAATTATAAAAATATAAACAATAACAGAAAGGTACCAACAAATTTATCCTAATCTGTAATTCTATTCTGCAATGTTTCAATTAAACTGATGTTACAACATTGGAAATCTGATAATAAATAAATGTAAAGATCAACTTTATTTCCCCAACTACTCTTCATTGTGTTCTTTGGAGTTTGAAAACTTGTAAAGATTTTCTCATTGCTGTTTGTGATGATAATACTGTACTTTCAGGTGTTCAAACCATGACCTCAAGCAATGCTGCAGGTAGGGCAACACTAATGAATACTTGTAACTATCAACCTATATTTCTTCATAGACGTTTATTCTCCTTATCTTTTTATTTTCAGGTATGAGCACTACAACATCATCTACTGTTCGTCCAAGTGTGGCCTCCACCACTGTTTCAAAGAACACAACTGGTAAGTTTCTTAATAAACACTGAAATGTATTTTTTAATTTCCATTCGAGCTTTGTACTTTGTACTCGTCACTGATGACAAGAAACATTCAGAAGCAGGTTGTCATGCAAATAAGTGTAAAAAACTAACTGTAGTAGTTGTATGTTGAAAAAATGTTTCACTAAAACTGATGTTACAACATTGGAAATCTGATAATAGCTAAAGATTAACTTTATTTCCCCAACTACTCTTTATTGTGTTCTTTGGAGTTCGTACATTTTTAAAGATGTTCTCTCTCATTGCTGTTTGTGATGATAATACTGTAGTTTCAGGTGTTCAAAGCATGACCTCAAGCAATACTGCAGGTAGGGCAACACTAATGAATACTTGTAACTATCACCCTATATTTCTTCATAAACGTTTATTCTCCTTATCTTTTTATTTTCAGGAATGAGCACTACAACATCATCTACTGTTGCAGGTAGGGCAACACTAATGAATCCTTGTAAATATCAACCTTTATTTCTATGTCCCAATTCTCAGAACCAGTCACAGTATCATAGCGTCCTGTAGACATGCTGAAAGAGATTTTACACTCATGTTCTCAGATACAGACTGCGTTTTATACATTCACCAGCTTAGAGAAAACAATGGCACACTGATGCTAATCAAACACGATAGATTGAAGGAAAAACAGGAAGCAGTTGTGGACGATGATCTTATTAAGGTCACTATTTTGAATGCATGGCCAATGCCTGTCAGCTGTATTACTACAAAAAAGAATCTGGAGTCTGGAAGGTCAAATGAACCAAGAACACAAAGGCTTCTTTATCGTACTTGTCTACTGGCACATGTTCTGGCAGAGAAGATTTGACACATGGAGGACTAGTTACTGGCAATAATTCTATACTGCAATCCTAGAATCTTATAGATGGATACATGGATGAGTATTCCTTGTTGAAAACTTATTTCTAAGTATTCAACAGTAAGTAAGGATAACTTGGAACAAACAAGAGTAAGAACAATCAAGAGGCTCAACAGGTCAATGAAAAAACCTGACAAGAGCCAGGTGGCATGGGTGGTTAAGCCCTCCTCCACAATAGTCCTAGCAGTCTGATCAATGTGTGGTGTGTGACAGGTGAGCCAGAGGTAATCCAGAACTACAGTAAATGCTGGAGAATCAGTTAAGTGAAAAGATATGCCTGGTTAGTGTATCTTTACCTGAACGTGCAGGAGAAAGGAGACTTGAGTCACTCTGCATTTACCAAATGAATGGAAGAGCAATGTCAGAAAAATGTGGATTGAGTGTAATTTGAGGCACCTGCTGTCAACAGATAAGGTTAAGTACATAAGAATCTGTTCTGCACCAGGATCTACCAAAGCATGGAACATGTGCCTCTGCTCTCCTCAAGTTAGAGTAACAGGAAGGTAGACTCCTCTAGGAAATGTGAATGGACAATCTGAACAGTCACAAAGCTCTCTTCTTTTCCCACAACTGGCCTTTTCCCAGTAGATGTTGCATATATGTTCATTAGAACGGCCATCTTTCCTTTCTGTGGCAATCACGCTTGGACCGAGAGACCACTCAGTTGATTTATGAAGTAATTTATTCCAGGTTAAAAGTTCAGAAGCTCAGAAGAATGTAATTCTAGTTAAAAGTCACAATAATTCAAACAGGCCAAAAGCAAGACATTCAAGAAAGAAAGAAAAAAATGAAGAAAAAGACAAGTTCAAAATTTCATGACACTAAAAATAGTTCTTATGGCTCACTTAAAAGAGTCGCTCTTTCAACTCCCAAACGGCTCCTCAGATTTTTTGTTGCTTAAATTAATTAATGAACAAAAATAATGTAAAATTACATGTAAAATTAACATAAAGTATATGAAATATTTGGTAACGATTTACATTAAGTGCACCCTCATAATGCATTCATAAGGCATCAATAAATCATTCATTGAACATATTTAATCATACATTGAACATTCTTAAAACGTCTATAAAGTGTTCATTAGAAAAACCTTAAAGCTTTAATATATGTTAATA
>JBBIGC010142825.1:0-20137 GCA_037576955.1 Lepidarchus adonis | reverse complement strand
GCATCGATCACAGACTTGTTCAGACTACAATGGACAGCCCGTCTGCCCACCCTTCAAGAACTGTACTCTTCTAGAACCAGGAAATGGACAGGGAAAGTCACTACAGATAACTTTCACTCTGGTCACAACCTCTTGCAACTCGTCCCCCAGCAGATGCTACAGACTGCCAGACACAATAGCAGTTTTTTTTTTCCTCAGGCCATCATCCTCATAAACAGCTGATCGATTTCATTCCCTCTTTATTGAATATGTACATTGCTTTGCATTAAGTACTGCATATTGTATATATTTTACTTCTTCGTCTTCTGTATTATTGTAAATTCTATTGTTTATTGTGTATTGTGCACGGTAGTTTGGACATATTGTATATTGTATTGTATACTTTAAGCAATTTCCTTAGGGGCAATAAAGTTTTTCTGATTTTTGATTTTTTCTGATACTGTCCATTGTGTATTGTATATTGTCCATTGTGAATTGTATATTGTCCATTGTGTATTGTATATTGTCCATTGTGAATTGCATTCTATAGTTATGTCTATATCTTACATGTGCATTGTCTCCAAACTTAGTACTAGAGAGACACCATTGGCCAGAACCAAATTTCTGGTATGTGCTATTAATTATAATAATAAGTTGGCTAATAATTCTGATGTATGAAAAAAATAATTATAGACAGAGCTCTGCAACTTCAACAAACAAAAAGCTGTTGGAGTGTGTGTGTGTGTGTGTGTGTGTGTGTGTGTGTGTGTGTGTGTGTGTGTAATAATCATGATAACCTTTCTCAATCTTTTCTAAGCATATTGTGGACATCATTAGTGGTTCTGCAACATTGACCAACAGCATGTACTATTATTATGATTTTTAAAAGGTTTCACAGATGGTTCTATACATATTGTAGCTTTGCTTTTACTCACAGCTGTATGCTAATTATAATTTGGGAAACATCAGCTCTTTTGCCTTAGTAATTTTTTTCATTTATTTCCTCTGACCTTCACGTTTTACTCCCTTGTGTGCCGTGTAATCAACAGCTGCAAAAGCCCCTTTGGAGACATGCAGATGCACATTGTTTGTCGCACCCTTGCTTTTGCTTGTTTGTTGGTGATGGTGGAGTAAGCTGGAGGCTTTAGGCAAATTAGAAATTCTCCATAAAGCTTGATAATTAACTGACCACCCTTGAACCTTGGACAAACTTCTCAGTGAGACAAATGAGATGCAATTATTTCTACAGAAGGATGGCATGAGTCGTCTAAGGGGAAGTTACAGATGCCACTCAAAAGCAAGTTAACCAACAAATTCAAGGGTCTCTCAGTAAAACAGTTCAGTCCTATTACACAGAGTGCACTTCCGCAGGAGACTCTGCACCAGGAGACCCAACCAATGGGTGACCAAGGTGCTGTACAGGATATAAGAAAATAAAAAATAAAAACAATCAAGCAGTCGGGTAAAAATGGTGGCCTATGTACTGTTTGTGTATATCTTGAATATAATATAATAATATAATAATATTAGCAGACATTTTCTATGGGTATTGTACAAAGTGAACAACATCAAGAGTTGTATATATTCTTGTGAATGCTTTCATATAAAAAATGCATAACTGAATTCATTGATTGTTTTGTGTTTTGTTTTGTTTTGTTTTGGAAATGATAACATTCCTTACTTTGGAGGTATACACACATGTGCTGGAAACTCAAAACACAGTTCAGTATGGGGCTAGTTGAGTGATTTAATGCTAAACCATGTTTAATCAAATCCTGTTTGAAGCTGTTGTTAAGTCGGAGGTTGGCTATTTTGGAGGTTTAGAGACAGTTTCCAGGAACTGTGAAAATGTGTTTGATTGTTGATGTTGTTTTGCTGATTGTGATGGCCTGCACACAAAAGACTGACTCACTTATGAAATGTGCTTTTTTTATAGACATGTACAAGGATGGCTGGTATAATTGGGCCACTGGGGTTAAGCTCCATCTCTTTTAAAAGCAAAAAACAAAAAACACCAAAATAAAGTAAAAAGGTTGGCATTCCACTTGCTATTATTCACTGTTAAATTAGCAGCTGATTATTTTGGCCTCCAAACATCAACAATATGAGAAAAAAAGGATTTGGTTCAAATCATGGATGATTCACGCCTAGTCTAAGTGGTTTAATTGAAACAGTAAAATGTGCTATATGGTTTGCATATAAATTTAAGTGAAAATGTACCTGTAAAAAGAAAAAAACTTAGACTTAGTACAGTAAATGTTACATGATTCTTCAGGTCCAGTACGTCAAAACAAATGCCTGCCCTTTGATGAGTGTAAAAAAGCCACCTGCACTTTTGAGCACTAATCATTTATGGTTTGTGATACGTATATACTTAAATAGCAACAAAGATAATAATTACAATGAATTTTATCTTTGTATAGCATAAAAAATTTTTTTTTATGTTTGAGCTGTACCCCTCATAGGTACACACCATTCATGAACATTTGGAAGCATGTGGAACCTTCCAGTGTCTTTCGTGTCTTTGTTCAACCCCAATAAGTTAAGCATGATAATTAGTTTTTTATCTATTTATCTATCAATGCTTAGTTTTTACCATTTTAATGTTGTTGCGTTAACCATTTTGTTTGAATGATGATGCATGCAGTGAAATCACTATAAATGTGATTTGGTACATTTTGTCCCAGTTCTATTGTCCACTGTCGAAAGCTTGTTAATTCAAAGTGATGGCGAAAATCTTCTGGAACAAAGAAAGAAACATCTGCATGCAGAGGTTAAGCTAGAACACAAGCTTGCCAATCAATTGCTGATTGGCTGGCAGAATTTTCTGTTAAACACTACATTCTTAAAGCTTAACAGATGTTCGGGGGCCCATATGGGAGTCATTGCAGGTTTGGACTTCCTAGGGCCCCAAGCAGATATACTGTACATTTTGAGGCCTCGAATGAATTATATTTTCTTTTTGTGTGTATACCCTACAGTGCTTTTTGCTACACTCAGAATGGAGCCAAAGCCTTTATTATGTCCTCCATGCTGGTCAGTCAACATTGTTGGTCATAGTGCTGGGTTAATTACTGTGACTATCAAGTCTCATTCGAAAAAACAGCAGCAACTTCACCCCCAGGAGAAGCTTCTATGTCTGATGGCCCCTTATTTTTGTAAAAATGTCAATTTTCTTTCTTTTTGTGGGCAGCACTAGAACATGTTTTTTCAGGGTTGATTTAGACAGTGATAATTGAATAGCTAGTATATGGTATTATTTATTGAGCCCACCTCCTAAAACCTTCCTAACCTCCATTGTTTGCATGGTGAGGAAGAGTTCTAATGGTCATATGCAAAACTTTGGGCAACCCATGTTTTTATTGAGGGAGGATACAGGTAGTATTCAAAGTTCTTCTCCTATGGATTACTTCCATAGAACCTCTCTAAATTATGATAGCAGTTTAGAGCAGAGCCTTAATATTTCCCTTCATATCTTTTATAGATGCCTGTATGCAATGAGTGTCAAAAATACAAAAGTTATTGACCTTATCTTTCTGTTCCGCAGATAAGGAGCATCCCTATATTTGAAACCTGAAGCCGAGTCCACAAAGCATTTCATGGCCGTTCATCTGATGTTGCCCTGTTCTAAATTGCAGTGGTGATAATGGGAGCGGATGCAGTCATTTCCAAATGGACTCTGACTTATCAGTGAGAGCACAGTGTGCTCTGAATGTGACTCCCCTATCACTATTCAGCTCATGCGGCTGCTGCGCTTGTGATTTGCACTTTGTTCAGAGTGTGATTTGATAGCTCTCTCATGGGTTGTAACCTCCAAGGCACATTGGATTTCTGTTGAGGATTACTTAAGGTTGAGTCCAGAGGTGCATAGTAAGGAGCAGGTTTCAGAGCGATGCATGATGAAGCAGCACATGATCATTGCCTGTATTACTCCTCAGTATAGATTAAATTAATGTTTTTATGTACGTTACATAAAAGAATTTAAACATAATTCAAAAGGAGAATGAATTGTGAGAATTGTGTGCCCCTTAAAAATAAATATATCCACAAGAGATCTGCACTTTAACAACACGTACAAGCACTTTATGAATAAACATATATACAATCACTTTAAAATAAACATATTAACACGCATATTAAAAGTAAGCAGTCACAAGCACTTTAAAAATAAACATTAACAATAAAGAAACACATTCACATGCAAGTAAGGTGCAAAAAAAGATTAATTGGAGAAAATAACCAGTATTAGATCATTTAAGAGACTGTAAATGCATGGGCCATTTTTATGAAGGAAATGTGTTAGAAGAATTTTTAATCCCATTTTACATCGGTCTCTAATACCTGTGTAGTTACACATTAACAATGTCAGGAAAAGCAACTTAATAACTGATGTTTTATTCACTGTTACTGATGGATTACAGTAGAGTAGGCCGTCCAATTACACATATATTATCTTCAGTTAAGTTGCTGATGTAATTACACAAGTGTACTAGATTGTACAGTAACTCCTTGAGTAAAATCTGAGGTTGATAAGCATTTATATTTCCATTACTGTAATCCAGCTGTAACAATGACTTCATCACCAGAATGTATGCTCTTGTTGGGTGCATCATTAGAGTGTAACTGCACAGATATGGGACACAATACAACATAGGAGGGAACTTGTGTCTAAGTCTGAAGAATTTCCACATAATATAACATTTCCATAACAGCTGCCTGGTCATTTTTAAAACCTGAACAAAATCACTGGAACTTTCTAATGGTTGATTGCAGTTCTGTTCATCTATGTCACCTGTTATCACTGTGTGCACTACACATAGTGTATTTTTCCACTTTGTTGTTTGGGCAGTTATATCCTTAAACATTAATTTTCACTGTAAATATGCAGTCAAAGACTTTCAAAAACTAAGATAATGCCGCCATTTTTTATGTTTATAGATAACCTCACATATTCCCTGTGAGTATTATATTCCATATAACCTAGCAGCCTATTTTATTAACATTAACATTGACATTCACCAGGGCGGTGGGATGTGTTAATAGGGAAATATGTCAGTAAACTGTAGGCAGATGCTCTAACCATAGTGATTTAATCTGCTTGTGAGTTCAGTGTAAGACACTACACAATCCTTGACTTACGACAGGGTTCCGTTCCGCAACGTGTGTCCTAAGTTGAAACCCCTTGCATAAGCATCTACTATGTTTTGCACTGGGTCCATTCCTCTGTCAGTCCATCAGAGAGAGACATTTACCCACCCGAGGCTCTGTAATGCTTTTTTTCAGCATTTTATTAAGCATTTATTATTTTTTCATTAGAAAAAACTTTAAAAATGGGGTTTGGGGCAGCATCGTAGCCACAAATTGTTGTGAGCTGAGTACGTCGTAAGTCAAGGACCCCCCTGTAGTACTTTGATTCTTTTTCGTAATAGTGTATCCGAGCTGGGAACATGATGTTCTTCCAAGAGGGGCAGTGTTTTATCGACGTTAAAGACTTAAAAGCAGCAACTAATAGGAAGCACATACAATTAATCATGCTTTATGAATATGTTGCTGTTTTTTTAGAGTCGTGTTCTTGTAATGAGACATATTGTTTTCACTTTATGCCACAGAAGAGCCACTTTTTCCCAGACAGATCTTCAAAGAACTATTTCTGAAAATGAGATTGCCACTACTTCACATTTACATAATGTACAGCATCTATCAGTGAGCAATGCAACCAAGCCAATAATGATTTAGCAGCCATCATTACACAAAGACATATAATCTTTCAAGTTCCAGCTAAACTCACAGTGACCAGTATTTTCCAATAGGAAATCTAACTTCCATTCATCCCAGTAGTGCTTGTACCTGATCAGAGCTCAGTGTTTCATCCATATTTAAACCAGTAACTTCTAGGAACTACATATGCGTCAAACCCAGTTATTTTTGCTTTATGAACATGTCGTTGCTCTTTAGAGTTGACAATTGTTTGAATTCATTATTGCTTTTCCATTGAGGCATAACAGAAGTCTTTACTAAAGAACTGATGAAGACCCAATTGTGAGGCTGTACATCTGAGCCAGGAACCATTTAGAAATCTTTATGTTCAATAACAGAATGCAACAGGAATGTTTTAATCCTGAAATCAGTTTTTTTAATGCTGATTTGAGTTTTTCCAGTCACCTTAACCTTTTGTGTTAGGTGTAATGTTAGTTTACATTGTATTTGCTTTGAGCATGCAATATTTTCATAATCTCCAGTGTTGCGTCAAAGAGGCTCACAATGGCATAGATACACACAATGGTGTCAGGCTGCGATCACTGCGTCTTTAAACACACAGTATGATTTATGACCTGTGTTTGGATTATAGATGTACAGTATCCAGCAGTAGTCTGCATAATCCGCTCATTAGTAGTGATGAGCCATTGACTGAATTTCTTTGTAAAAACGTTCTTCTAGCTCCTCACTAAATGTTCTGGAAAGAACTCTAGATAGAAGTGCAAGAGGTAGATTTTCAATGACTTGTGAAATCTCAGTTTCTGCTCTGAATCAAGCAGCTTCTAAACTCCTCTTTTGTGTGCAGGAGACTTATGGCCCAGAAAGTTCTCAAAGAGCCACATGAATGCATTCAAGGGGCACTGGGCACCTCTGGCTTAAACTAATTATATTGAATAAAATGCAATATATCCTTATCTTTTTTTTTTTACTAGAGAAAACCCAGACATGAATTTGAAATCACCATCAAAAATACTACAAAACAATGGTCTGAATTATTTCTAAATGAGGTGCATTTGTAAAAAAAAATTTCTTCACTTTACTATGACTATATATGATGACAATATTAATAATAACTGAGGCAATAGAAAAAGCAGGCTAATAAAGTGAAAATGAAAATGTACCATAATTAGAATGATAAACAAAGTACCAATTTGACCAGCAACAAAATATTTAAGGAAGATTCAGAAGTTGTTTTTTTTCTTTAAGTTGTTCTAGTTCCTTTGCTAAAGCACTTTGTAGAACTCCATTTCTATAGAGTACAAGGGGTCTGCATTCTGCTACCAGGTGGCCACAGACTAATAAGGGATAAGGTTTGGCAGGTGTTGCAGTTGCCATGACCACGGCCCCTGCGGCTCCACCCCATTCACCCTCCTCTTGACTCAGAGCTGCTACGTCTCGTTATCTGCATCACCCTTGTATGTATGTGCCCTAAAAAATAACACTATTCCCTCATGCCTTGCGATCTCTTGCGAATGTGATGCACTTACAGATTTGCCTGTACGGCCTGTTTCTGTTATCTGGTCATCTTATCGTTATCAGATCCGTGTTTCTTGTCTGTTATTGTCTTGTGTGTCCTTTTGTTTGTACAACCTTTGAAATCGGTAAAAAACACTTACACATTTAACATCTTACCTTGTGCACTTTTTATACAGCTTTACAATAACAAAATTAGTGAAAAAAAGTTAATATTGCTTTTCCAGAAAGTATTATGGACTGACCAGCCATATGATTAAAACCACTTGCCTTAGTGTATGTTCCCCTGATGCTGCTAAACCAGCTCTGACTATGTGTTCTGGCATCTTTCTGTCATAGTCATCATTTGTGCTATAGCAGCACAAAACATGCCTCAGTGAGCACTCAGTGCCCTGTCACTGGTTCACTTGTCCGTTCTTAGATCACGTGTGGTAGGTATATATAGGTATATATTACTGCATACTGGGAAAACTCCACTGGAGATGCTATTTGTGAGATGCTCTGACCAAGTCAAAGAGGCTCACATCCTTGTGCTCAAAAAATGTTCTGCTTCTAACACATCACATATAAGAGCTGACTGTTTACTTGCTGTCTAATATACTCCACTTTTTGACAGGTGTGTTGTAAGAAGACAGCAACATATTAAATATTGTTTACGACGCTTGTTAACGATGCTAGACTTGAGGCTAATCAGTGCATGAATCATCAGAAAGCAGCATATGTTGTTGGGAATTATTTGGGCAATTTGGGTTCATTTGTGTGGGTTTTAGGGTGGATGGCTGAGCTCACCATCGCCATGCTTATTGCTCTGTGCAGTGACTTTCTGTGAGCTCAGCCATTCACAGCAATTGGGTTCTGTACAGCATTTCAGATGACTTGCTTTTGGTGGATTTTATGTTTGTAGTGTAGTGTGTTTATTGGCAGCCCCTTAAAAAGTGGGAAATGTTGCAACCAATAGGCATAGAAAACAACAAACACCTTTTCAGCACACTGAAGAGGTGTAACAACAGCTGCTTTCTAAATGGAGCAGTTTGGTTCTCTATTTGTCACAGCAGTTTTTTTTAAGTCCAGGTTGATTACTGTGACAGGAGGCTGATTAATAAAAAAATTCTTGCCCTAGAAGATCTGCTTTAGGTTCTGTAAAGAACTTTTTAGTGGATTGTACCATTTTTGCAAATAAGACAGCATGAAGAACACTTTTTAAAAGGCTTGTTAAAGTTTTATAGTAGTGGAAAGCTTCTATTATTTTATAATGAGATTCTTATACATATTCATAGTCATGGGGTCTTTGAGTTGCTGCCATAGGATGCTTCATTAAAGTACTATTTTTGAACTCCATTACATCACATTTACATAATGCACAACTTATATTTTATTTTTATTTCCCTGGAGCGCTACACCCAAGCCAAGAACCATTAGTTTGAAGTGACATAAAATAGTATAAATTTCAGCAAAATTCATAGTGTCCAGTATTATCCAAAACTGGCTCTATCTCACTTTGTATAAAGCAGTCTTTTCCACACTGAGATTTAAGGATACTCATTGTTAGAATACTGATCTTTTGTTCTGGCTGAAGTGCGTACTTGGTGGAGAATACTTGAGTCAGTGTGATGGAGGGATGACCCAGAAGCTAGAGGCAATGCAACGTTTTTCTTGTTTCTACGCAAATAGAGGGGGCATCAACCTTTCTGTATTTTTCTTGCTAACTCTCCTTCTTGTTCATTAGGAGATGATGTGGTCGGGTGGATGACGAAGGTTCGTTACGGCCCTTTGGCATGACTCATGAATATTTTCTCCATTGTCTGCTCCTTCTTTCTTTCTCTCTTACTATCTCCTCTACCACCATCAACCACACATTCCTTATTATCTATGTTCTTAATGGCAGGGGAGTAGTGAGTGACTGCCTGAGCCATAAATGGACTAAATCTTGATGTTGGATGAAAACAGTTTGCTCAGTCACCACCACCACCACCCGATGGAGCCATTGTCCTTGGCATCGCTGGATCACATATTTAGGATTTGCATGCACTTCCTGCTGTTATTGTGTGAAAGCTTCTGCTAATCAGTGCAAAGATCAGGGCTAAGACGACTTAAGCAATTCTTTCATTACATTTCAGGAGGTAAAGTTGTAATCAAAGTACAAATGAAACTGTCAGCAAGTTTACACCAACTCTAGTCTTTACATTTCTTCATCTAAAGTAGAATTCATTTATGACACTGTTGAAATCTTGTGAATGAAATAAACCTTATTAATCCACTTATTTTTTGCACCTTCAAGTCTTAACTTCTGCTCTTTCCCATGAAGTGTTTGAAACGACAATATAATTCTTTAGTTATTGCTGCCCTCTTGTGGCTGGAGGGCCATTCAAATCTTTATCAGATCTAACATTAGATAAACTTAAAAAGATTAAAAATGTGTTTTTTGAACAGTGAAGAGTCTACATCAGTCATTCTCACTTTGATTAATTCACCGTATTTTTAGTTTTAATTCCTTTTTTATTTTAATTTGTATTTGTAATATATATATACAGGGGGTCCTTAAGTTACATCAGAGTTCTGTTCCTCCAAGTGCAATGTACCTGTAAGTTGATTTCCGATGTAAATTTAAGCTGCGCTACATTCATGATACAGAAAGTGAAATGAAAAAATGAAAGTTAAAGTTAATGTTATTATTTCACATCTTCTAGAACAAAAACTAAATTACTGACCAAAAATATTAATACAACTAATAAAATTAGGGACTCTTGACCTAATATTTCATATCATATGGAGGTAAGAACTACAATTTCGTCTTTACCAAACAATCCATGTTCTCAATCATTGGTCAGTTTTTCTCTCACAGTCCTGTGCAGTAACATTAAATGTGCATGTCATTATTTAGCAGAGGCTGTTATTCAAACAATGCAAGACAAAGCAATACAAAACTACCAGAAGATTATTCAATATGTTCTAAAAAAAAAACAAAAAACACACAGCTACAATGTAGCATGAACTAGGAAAATAAATAAATACAAAGTGCAGCGCTTCTATTTATTTATTTATTTATTTATTTATTTATTTATTTATTTATTTATTTTGAAGGGGAGTCACCTCACTTCTCCATGTTTAGTGTTATACACGTACAGTATATTGCACAAATAATTATTTTTATTCTACAGAAGAAGGACGACATTTTTCACAGCTTTATAGTTTGCTTCAGCTGCAAACAAAATTAAACGCCAGTCTGTCTCAAAATGTTAATAGTGATTCTGACAGTCAAAGCTGTTTCGGCCTCATATACAATATTAGGCAGGTGGTCATAATGTTATGGATGACTGGTGTAGTGATTGCTGAATGCCATCAATTCCATTTACAAATCGTCATTGTTTTGTAGGTGACTGTTACCAGCATTTTTAAAGAGTAATTCTATTCGCTGTACTTTTCCACAAATCAGATTCTTTGTGAACTTTGTACTGAACTGAAAGACCACTGTTCTGTTTACTTCACAAAAACGTGGTTCCGCACTTTACATACTGGGATATTTACATTAGAGTATTTATTGGCACCTCTGGTTTTAAAAGCCTTGAAATATATATATAATTTTTATTGCAGGAGCATAATCTCACACTGAAAGCAAAAAAATCCATCACTAAGAAATGCATATCTATCGATAAGAAATATGCTGTTTTGTTATTGAAAGGGTGTTGTACAAAATAATAACAACAGGGGTGATGATAATTGTGAAAATGTGGGATTTTTCCCATATGAATAATAATCATAATCACAATAATAATAACTGTAACATTAATAGTAATATTATTAATATCAATACAAATACCGGTATCAATATCAATATCAATATCAACAATAATAATAATAATAATAATAATAATAATAATAATAATAATAATATAATATACTACTAATAAATTATTATTATTATTATTATTATTATTATTATTATTTTCAATATTATAATAATAATTATTTATAGAGTACTTTTCATACATCAGGATGCAGCTCAAAGTGCTTTACAAAATGTATAGTTAATATAATTTGTTATACAGATTTAAAGAAAACTGAAAAACAATTGCAGGAATAACAAATAAGAAATAAAAGCGAGAACAGAAAAAGAGCATTTAGGAAAAGTTCAAATAAACAAAATAAACATGAGTAAGATGGTAAGATTTATGTATGTATAGCTGTTATTGGTGTGTTTTGTAACAAATATCTATTATTGGAACGTACCTCAATTAAAGGTTGGATTTTTCTTTTTGTGTCGTGAGCCTATATTTTTCAGAAATAAAGAAACTTATTAGAAGCATAAGAACACATCTGCACCAGGGGTGCCAATAATTGTGGAGGGCGCTGTACATTGGGATCGATTTAGCATAGAGCACTGATCTCCCACAGACAGGGGTTGACCTTTGTGGTCATGCTGCTCCTGTATGGGAACATTTTAAAAAGCCGTTTTCAATTCACTGCTGACAAAAGAAAAAGGAGGTTTGTTTGAGACATGCAAGGGAGCAATGAGTGTATCAACAGTCTTCTAAAATCACCCAGCAAAGACTCTGCTTATCTAACACTAAATAAACACAGCTTTCCGTAAGTGACATGCAGATATTTACTGGATTTTGCTCATCATTATTTGTGCAACCAAAAGGGTATTGACCTTTTATCTACTCAGTCTTTTGCAGCTGAAAGCTCAAAGTCGTACAACGACTGGGGTATGAGCAGACTAACAGCGGTGTCTGTAAAGCATAAATGCATAATATATAACAATTGAATAATATTTAGAGTGTATCTTATTGTTAACTTTATACTGACATTTATTTGGACATCAATCTATTATTCATAATGTGCACACAAATGTAAAAATGCAGGTAATTCATTCACTGCACACAGTAAACACACTTACATATATAAATACATATTATTATGTTCATTAATCGTTATTTATTATGACTTGTAACACAATCTGGAATTAAAAGGGACCAATGTATTGCTTTTGGCTCCATATTCCAGCACAATGCTACTCCAAAGAAAATTCAACTATCAAGAAGGAAGGAAAGCGTCAGTCTGCATTGGGGAACACTAGCCAGTAAGACTGCGAGGTTGATCATTGACTTAGCAATGGTAGCAGTAAGCTGCACAAACAAGGCAAAAACAAGGCTGTTGATCTCTGTCCAGAAATAATTTTTGTCACATTGTTTGTTCCTGTTAATTTCATTTTATCTTCAAGTAATCATCTGTATCTAATGTTCCTTACAAAATAAAAGGTGTTAATAAAGGGAGTTTGTAAAGAATTTTTTGTTTGTTTTTACAACATAATTACAGTCAAACCGCATCAATCAACACAGGAAGCCTCGTTGCTTGACTGACGGCTGGTTACTTGGTCCGTCTGTCCGTGGTCCAGTTGCATGTTACATTTTAATTTCGGCCTGACGACTATTACATTATTAATGGCATTATTAAAATCTGTTAAAGAGACGGGTTGTCAAAGAAACAAGGTTTCAAAGAAACATCACTAATCTCTTTTAAAAGCTCGCCACCCCGCCTCTCACCAAATTTTTATATTAGCATTTTATTGACTTGAATAAACTTTGCATCTACTTTAAAGACATTTCAGCTGAATATCATCTCTTCCAGGTTCACTTTAACCTTCTGTGTGAGGTCTTCTGCCTTTTGGGTCTTCACCCGCTTCTAAGGAGCATATCGCACCACTGCCTCAGCACTTTAGCAGCTTAGCTTAACTTTAGCACCATGTTTTTAGGTGGTCATCCAAGCAACTGAGCGTCAACTGGACTTCAAATGCTTTTTGCATCTTTTTATATATTTAGTCTGAAATACAAATAGGAAAAAAATTTTTATATGGAGGTGTTCAATGGTGTTCAGCACTGTTCCTGAAGTGCTGTGATTAACTGATCACAAAAACCCTTATTGAATGTCACTCAGATCTTTCCTCTTGGATCCTTGATCTAATCTCAAGGTCAACAGGCCTGCTCAGCTTTTTTATATACAGTGCCCTCCATGATTATTGGCACTCCTGGCCAAGCTTTTTGGCAACAAACACTCTAAGTGGGTCAGAAAAGCACCTCATGTCCACTGTGAAGTATGGGGGAGGATCAGTGATGCTGTTCTCTTCCAGAGGCCCTGGAAACCTTGTTAGGGTGCATGGCATCATGAATGCTTTGAAATACCAGGACATTTTAAATCAAAATCTGGTGGTGTCGGCCTGAAAGCTGTGTGTGTCATCACTGGGATAATGACCCTAAACATGTGGCCAAATCTACACAGAAATGGTTCACCAGAGACAGAATCAAGCTCCTCCCATTGCCTGTGGAGTGAGCTGAAGAGGAGAGTGCAGAGGAGAGGACTCAGGTCGCTGGATGATTTAGAGAGATTCTGCAAAGAGGAATGGTCGAAGATCCCTCTTTCTGTATTCTCCCTTTGTGTGAAACATTATAGATTAAGATTAGGTGCTGTTAGGGGGGTTGTACAAAGCATTAACATCAGGGGTGTCATTAACCATGAAATGGGAGATTTTATGAAAAATAATTATTTCTTAGTTCAGGATTTGTTTTCCCTTTGAAATTCACTTGAGTTGAAGGTTACATTTTCCTACAATGTTTAGTATGAGTGCATGCCTCTGCAATAAAAACTGAATTTATTTTAATGCTTTTAACACATCTTAACCAGGGGTGCCAATAATTATGGCAGGCACTGTCATTACAGCACATTTTTGGTGTAGGCACTTCTCAGCTAACGTAGACTTCTCAGCTAATTATTCAGGTTCTCCTTTGGTTCGTATTCTTTTGTAAGTAAATGTCTGTGAGGGATGGAATGTAAGTCTTCATTCTTTTTAAGGGATCATTATGATGTTGGTGGAAAAAAAGTGATGCTTAGAGCATAAGAGTCATGACACTTGCCTTAAACACAATTATTTTGTATTTTATTTGCATGTGTGTTAAGTATATAAATAAACACAAGTCAAAACCTATTTGGGGTATTTTTCTTTCAAAATTATTTTGCAACTTGCCTTTTGCCCTTAACATCTGCTTTGCACACAGACATGACTCAGTACATTTCACTTCTCAAAACCAACAGTCTTAAAAGGGTTGCATCACTTGAGCTTATTCTTAGAGGCATCCTGTAACAAACACTTTGTGCACCAGATGAAGAACTACTGAAGTAGTGTTGAAATCAAGCTTTTGGAGAGATATACCAAATGTGTGCAAGAGGTCTGTTTCAACTCCAATAAATGATTAACTGAGTGCTCTCATTGATTGACTGGGCTCTGTGCAGCTTATCATAAAGAAGACCAGGAGAATCCCAGTCCTGCATCTGAGTGGAGGGATGAGATCCAAAATGGAGGCTATCAAAAGCTTTGTTTTTGCCTTTTTGGTATATTCCTTTACCTCCGCACAAGGTAAGGTGTCGATAAAGTAAATTTACTTAAACTTGCCTTTTCCTGTTATTTAATTCTAATCAAAGTGCGAGTGTAGCTGTCATTGTCACAGTTATCACATTGTTTTTGTCTTATATAGCAGAATCTATTTTTTTAAATGATCTCAGTATTTCTAGCTTTTCTAGCTTTAGAGGCCCTGGGCAATTATACATGGTGTTCTAGCTGTGTTACTGTTCAGTACTTTATTAATTTATTTAGGCGTCTGGAATTGTTTAAAGACTTTTATTTTAATTATGAAACCAATTTAAGCAGCATTTTCAGAATTTCAAAAAATTTTCATGTTTTGTTGTAAAAAAGTGATCATACTCACACACATTGATTTTTATTTATGCTTTTCAGATTGTTCCCGAAAAGATATTAATTTTGAAAACATTCTGACAAGCGGTCTTGCTGCAACATATGAGAATGGCCGTGTAGTGAGAGTGAACTGTGCTACAGGATATGTTGGATTTCTTAGACTTTCTTGTGCAAATGGAAAATGGAATCAGGATGGAGGGAGAGAGTGCAAAAGTAAGAATACCATCATCAGGAGAGACATACGATAGTCAGTGTAAACAACTGTTACATAAATTGGAGGCTCCATACTTTCTGATATTACATATATTTCTACAGAAAGGCCATGTGGTCACCCAGGAGACACACCAAATGGAGATTTTACACTCATAGGGGATGAAGAATTTGTGTTTGGTGCTAAAGTGGAATACACATGTAGGACGGGGTAAGAGACTATGTTTTAAGACATTTCCTATGCTATTAGTCTGACTTCAGATTATGTAGTGCTGAATCACATTACCATGGCATCTACAATAATTTAATTGGTGCATGCTGCATTTCTGTTTCTTTTTATGTTTGTTTGTTGTTTGGCAGGGCAATGAGCATAAATTTTTGTTTTTATACGAGCTAGGTCTGAACAATTAAGCGCTAATCACTATTTGAAAGAGTGCATTATTTGAAATAGCTGGGATTAAAATTTTAATTTAAATTTTCTTATACTATGCTATATTTAAAATATTAAATGTTTGACTCATTTAAATAGGGGACATTTGATAATAAGGATACACAGCAAGAATGGCCTGGGTTTGATCCCCAGGTCAGCCACGGGTGTCTTTGTGACTTTGTGGAGTTTAAACTTGCAATTAATTAAAGATGTCCTGTAACTTTGTCTCCCCCATCTGGCGCAAATGGAAACTGCCTCAGACTGTTTGAATATTTCCAAGCTTTTACATAAAACCTCAATTCCAAAAAAAGGTGCCACTGTGTAAAATACAAGTAAAACAGAATTGCAGTTATTCTCATAAACAAAAACCTTTTTTCACAATAGAACATAAAAACATGATGTTTTTTAAACAGAATAAATGTACAATTTTAAGAAAAAAAGTCATTAGTAACAATATGTTTAGTCCTGGGTCTACTTTGCCATATTTTTGTTTCTTGATGGTCTTGTCCGAAAAAGACACTGGATAAGAGCATGTGTACCTGTATACAGTATCTCAGAAAAATGAGTACATCCCTCAAATTTTTGTAAATATTTTATTCTATCTTTTCATGGGACAACACTGAAGATATGATACACATTCAATGTAAATTAGTTGGTGTACAGTACAGCTTGTATAACAGTGTAAATTTGCTGTTCCCTCAATATAACTCAACACACAGCCAATCATTTCTAAACCACTGGCAACAAAAGTGAGTACACCCCTAAGTGAAAATGTCCAAATTGTGCCCAAAGTGCTAATGTTTTGTTTGTCTACCATGATTTGCCAGCACTATCTTAACTCTTTTGGGCATGGAGTTCACTAAAGCTTCACAGGTTGCCACTGGAATCCTCTTCCACTCCTCCATGATGACATCATAAAGCTAGTGGATGTTAGAGAACTTGCACTCCACCACCTTCTGTTTGAGGATACTCCAGTCCAGCACCTTTATCCTCAGTTTCTTTAGCAAAGCAGTGGTTGTTATCATGTTGAATACTGCCCTGCTGCTCAGTTTACAAAGGGAAGGGATCATGCTCTGCTTTAATATGTCACACTCATGCAGCCCCAAACCATGAGACTCCCACCACCATGATTGACTGTAGGCAAGACACACTTGTCTTTGTACTCCTTACCCGATTGCCACCACACACACTTGACACCATCTGAACCAAATAAATGTATCTTGGTCTCATCAGACCACAGGACACAGTCCCAGTAATCTGAGTCCTTAGTCTGCTTGTCTTCAGCAAACTGCACATCATATTTAGAAAAAGTTTCTGGGACAACAGCCATGCAGACCAATTTGATGCAGTGTGCACCATATGGTCTGAGCACTGACAGGCTGACCCCACCCCTAAAACATCTGCAGCAATCCTAACAGCACCTCTAAATTTGACACTGAGCATGCAGACTCAGCACATTTTTTGGTTGACCATGCCAAGGCTTGTTCTGAGAGGAACCTGGCCTGTTAAACCATTGTATGGTCTTGGACATTGTGCTGCAGCTCAAGTTTCATGGTGTTAGCAATCTTCATATAGCCTAGGCCATATTTATGTAGAGCAACATTTTTTTTTTTAATTCTCAGAGAGTTCTTTGCCATGAGGTTCCATGTTGAACTTCTAGTGACCAGTATGAGAGAGTGTCAAAGCAATAACATTTAACACACCTGCTCCCCCATTCACTTAGAGGTTGAGTTATTTTGAGGGGACAGCAAATTTATACTGTTATACTGACTACTTTACATTGTATCAAAGGGTCATATGTTCAGAGTTGTCCCATGAAAAGATCTAATAAAATCTTTGCAAAAAGGTGAGGGGTGTACGTTTGTGTGATACTGTACCTTTCAGTGATGGAACCTTGCCAGGAAGTATTCCTAAGCCCATACATTGATTCCATTACTGAAACACTCCTTAGAACTAACAACTCTCTACTAAGTTGAACTATTTTGAAGGTGCAGGGAACATACACTTTGAAAAACATACACTTTTTAAAATATTGAAACACTGCAAGTCTATTTAATTAGAGAAAAGTGATATTGCCCATAATATAATTAAAGGCATTGCAGTCTCAACATGTGGCAGTATAATCACCTTACTAATATCCATAGCATGCAGCCCTACTCATTAGCTGCACACACACTGGCACGGGACAGAATGACATGGGCCAAGTGCAAGGGGGAACGTAAACAGAAGTATGCACTCACCCCACTCCATGCCCTGGCTAAAAGAAGTGCAGGTCAAAGCGGCGATGTGAGCGTGCTATTAAGCATCAATTTAAATGTGCTGCCCTCTGCTGCAAAGTGATGGAAAACAGAATAGCGAGTGAGTGGTGGCCAACCACTAACTTTCAGAGCTCTCTATATGATATAATGAGATTAATAAGGTGAGGTGTTTAAATGCTGAGGAACCTGGCAATCAGAATGGTCGCTCATGCCTGTGAACAGTCGACAAACAGGAGCCAGAAAACCGCACAGCATGCACATACTTAGCTAAAGAAGCACAAATCAGATTTTTTACCTCTGAATCCCAACCTGCTTCCTTAAACAGCAGGCTTAGTATAACGTTCATGAGGTACATAGTACGTTCATGTGATGATATTGACATGGATTTGTGCTTACATGTAGTATTGACAATATGAACAGATATAAGTAACTACACCCCCACAAAAGTGAAATAGCAAAAAAATCTAAACAGGGCAATAAGGCTTGTGATAGGAATGTAGCATAAGAGACAATGGGCTATACTAATGCTAATTAATTAACCATTTTAAGTCATTCTGGATAAGAATGTTAGCTTAATACGTAAATGTATCTAGCAAGTTCTAGCAGCAGAAACATCTGCTACAAAAGTCAGCAAAAAACACTATTTAATAGCCAGCAATTCTGACCAAACATTATTTACTTTAATCAGCGTGTAACTGTTCCATTTACATTTGTTTTTAAAAGTAAATGGACAATACACCAAACATATCTTGCCATTCTTGTTATATCTTCAAATAAAACTTAAGTATTTTCACCCAAGGTGTTTTTTAATTAACAAATAATTGAGTCATTACAACAAATCTGTTTGTTTTCATCATTATTAAGTCTATGGTAGAAATCACTGATAATTACTAGTGGCTTCCAATGACATGGGGCAGGCTGCATCAAGCTCAACTCAACCCCTGGACCAATGAAAATTTGACCTATCAGAATGCAGGAGTGAAAAAACATGACTTTTCAGAGCTTTAGGGGAACTGGGGAACATCCAGTTTCTAGGTGTATTACGATGTGACCAAAATATTGCTGGGTGTACAAAGTCAACATGGTCATTGGGGTCAGATAGTATAAGGACCCAGAGGTGACAAAAAGTGTTTCGCATGCCTAAACATATATTCTGCAATAGGATGAGCCAGTGTAAATAAAATGAGACAAAAACTAGAAATGTACTTGAGCATCTACTTACACTGTCCACACATTGTGTTCCAAGGTACAGGATGGCCAGCAGAGTACATGTTCGGCACTGTCGTAGCCAAGGCTGGGATAATGCTGTCCCTCTCTGTGAAGGTAAAGAAAAAGTTTATAAAAAAATGTATGATGGTAATTTGTGAAAACAGCTGCATTTCTCACATGCGAAGTTATTATTAGCTGAAATATGTTAGTGTATTTTTTATTTAACTATAAAAAAAGGTTACCCATAAATTACTCATAAATTAGTTGTAAACTGATCTCCTACCAATGTTACATAACCTAATTTCCCCAAAAAAATTTGACACTGTAAAATGTCAATAAAAGCACAGAAACAGAAAAAGAAATCTCACAGAAAATTAGGTTAATTGGCAATAGGTCAGTAACATAGCTTGGCAGGAAAAGAGCATCTTAAAGAAACAGAGACCCTCAAAAGAAAAGGTGAGGAGTGGTTTTCCACACTTTGTGAGACTTCAGAAGCCAGGGCTGAGGTGTAAAACACATTTTGTTATTTTTTTCTGATCAAACATACCTGGTTCGACTCACTGTTCATTTCCAGGTGCAGCAATAACAAAGTGTACTGGACAAGGGCTGTCCAGAACCAACTTTGGACACCCCTAACACAAGCAACTTGCTCATAACTTTTGTCAATGTAAACATGTTAAAAAATATATGATTTCCTCATTTACAGCAAGTAATATCATTAAAGATTCAGAGAATCTGTAGGAATTTCTGTATGGAAGGGACAAGGGCAGAAATCAATATTTAATAATGTCCAGGCCCTTAGTTAGCACTGTATAATTGTACGGTGGAAATCACTGCATGATTAAGAGTGTTCCAAAAACTTTCCATGCAGTCCAGACCTGAAAATGTCAAAGGCATTCCAAAACAGATATATTTAAAAATCCTATATCAGGCAAAAATAGGATTACAATTCACTTTTTAAACTCTTTTTATTGTGGGCACTATAAGGTACACCTGTGCGCTACTCATGATGTCAGATCAGCATCTTGATGTGGCACACCTGTGAGGTGGGATGGATTATCTCAGCAAAGCAGAAGT
>JBBIGC010142809.1:0-20139 GCA_037576955.1 Lepidarchus adonis | reverse complement strand
GCTTTTGGGGGGTGTGTGTGTGTGTGTGTGTGTGTGTGTGTGTGTGTGTGTGTGTGTGTGTGTGTGTGTGTGTGTGGAAGTGAAGACATAAATATCATCATGCGTATAATATGGAAAGAGAGAGAAGAATATTTATTTGCCATAATATGGCTACTGATGTATTGATGGTCACATGCTTTTTTATTTTTAATTTTTTATGTCAGTATATGATGCTAATTGCTATCACGGCTAGACCAGTGAACCAGTGAACCGGTAAAAAGGTCGTGACCTCCCGAGGCTCAGTGATGTGCTGGGGCAAAGCTGGCCTGTCTGTCCAATCCCACTCACGAGCTACAGTAGCGCAAAGTGTTAATTGTTAATGCTGGCTATGAAATATGTCAGATTTCACAATCAGAGCTATTTTGGTGGCTCAAGTGGGGGCTTATCAGGAAAGTGGTTTTTATATCATGGTTGATATTGTGAGACACTGACACACAAGGGTTTAGTGTGAACAAACGGGATGCAGCCCGTTCCTGGTTTAATACCAGCTTTTATAAAACCTCCGGAACCAGTGCGCCCTCTCCAGGAGAGTTTGCACCACACACTTTCATTTGGAGTGCTGACACTGATGGCAGGTGTCTGGCTCACTGGGGTTTTAACTAGATTAATAGACACGGCTAGAGTTAGCACAGACCCCCGCCATCAGTGCACACCAAGGCACACAGTCTTACAGTCAAACTGGTAAATCTTGTAATGCATAACATCCTGAACCCCCCAATAACCATCACTCCCATGATGCTTCTCTCAGCTTCGCTACAATATTATATAAAATGTCAATATACAATATGCTAATCACTGCTTTCAGGAATCTGAATTCTCAGTGTAATTTAATGTACGATGTTTTTCTTTGTCATTGTGGACCGTCTCAGTTGTCTGTTCATCATGTAAAACTGCATGTAAATGGCAGCAGGTATAAAAAATGTAAAACAAAATTAAAAATGTTAAAAATAGAGATATGATATAATGTTTTGATATTCATATACTATAAAGGTAAATGTCATATACTGATGCAGGGGTTCATCACAGAGGCTCAGGAAGATATCATTAGGACCCTGCAGTCACTAGCGGTTGTATTTGACTCTAAAAGAGCTGCCTTACAAAACTTGCTACTGAAAATGCTACTGAAGTGTCATGTTAAAGGGTCTCAAAAGAGGATCTAACTATGTCAGGGTAAGTGTGTAAGATAAATGTGTTTTATTCCACATGTGTTTGCCTCTCTGTGATGGGTCTGCTGACCTCAGTGCTGTTAAATTCAGAAAAAATCAATAAAATAAAATAAACAACAACTGCCAAAGAGTATCTGAGTGTTTTATTATCTTACCCCTGATGCATGTGCGGAGTGAAGGCTAGCTTTTACGAAGTGACTGCTGACACTGATAGAAAGAGGTCACACAGTACACCACAGTAGAGCAGCACCATGGAGGGACCTACACTACCATATTAGGCAGGTGGTCATAATGTTGTGCTATGGCTGATCAGCGTGTGTGTTTGTGTTTCAACACTGATCAGCCACAACATTAAAACAACGAACAGATAAAGCCAATAACGTTATCTCTTATCTCTTAACAATGGCACCTGTCAATGGGTTTGATACATTAAGAAAACAAAGAATTTTTTTAAGTTAGAGGGTTGAAAGCAGAAAAACAGGCAGCTCTAAGGAGCTTATTCTGAGTCACTTGAGCCAAATTACATCAGTTAGATGGTTGAATCCAATCTCCAAAACGGCAGTAGATAGGTACCTCCAGATCTCAATGTGAGTGGGCACCGGCGGGATGTGCTGAATGAACTAGAGCCCATGGAGGCCCCACCTCACAGAACTTAACGGATCTGCTGATAACGTCTTAGTGCCAGATACCACAGCACACTCTTGTGGAGTCCATGCCTTAATGTGTTGGCAGCATAATGGGATCTACACAGAACTGGGCTGTTGGCATTTCTTGTATATATTCTTGTGTATAATACTTTTTGCTAATGGATGAAGGGCTGCAACAATCGATTATTTTTGGAATCGAGTATTCTGGACATTTTTTCGAGTAATTGGATAAATCATACTTTTGTGTTTTTAAACAACTACGTCAATAGTGTGTTATGCAACATGAAAGTCCTCTTAAAACGAGCAAGCAATTGGCTATTATTCCTCTCAAAAACATTTTTGTGTATGTGTGTGTAATTACAAATACTGTTCGCTCGAATAAGCACCAGTGTTCATATCACTTAGCAATTGTGAAAAAAAAAACTTGTAGAGACTCTGAGCTGTTAGTTGGGATCTTCACTTTCTGCCATTTTAAAAATGTCGTCTTAACAATAGAACGGCTGTTAACTGATGTAATATAATCAGAATCAAAATTGTGTGTATTGGAGCAGCAAGAATGCTTTTTAAGAAAAACATGGATGTAGTGTAGGCACCTGTACACAGGTATCTTTACATGCAGTTGTTGTTTTATACTTGTACTTTAAAGACACCATTGACTGGAATCAAATTCCTTGGATGTCTTTGCTTACATACTCACAATTCTTATTTTAATTCTGATATGACAACTGGCACTGATGCTGTTCTAGTGTTAAATCTTTGAAATGTTGCAGATTAAGCAATCTATGAAAAACAATGAGACCGGAGCTGCATTGTAGTCTACAAAGTGGATATCAGAGACATTTAAAATAGATGGACTTTGGTTACATAAATTAAGAAGACAAATTCTTTGTATTTTTTGTAATTGAATTATTCGAGTTATTAGAGTAATTGTTTCAGCCCTAAATGGATGTTAGTGAAGTAACCCTAAGTGAATATTTGTCATTGTGAAGATAAAGTGCACCCCAAAGAAATGTGACTGCTGCATTTGACCCGTCACACATGCACATGTGGAGCAGTGGTCACCTTTCAACAGTGTAACAGGACGGTAACTTGCTCAAGGGTACATCAGTGATGCTGTGAGTTGAACTTGTGACCTTCTGATCCCAAAAGATCAACAGTGGGGTGTGTAATCATTCAAATCATAGTGTGTTTAGCTCACACTTTTTCAGTGACTGAATTACAGCCACTAGTTGACAGGTCATGCATTTCCTATAGTATTTATGACCTTGTAATCAGAAGTTCAACTCCCAGCCCAGGTATCACTGAGGTACTCTCTAGCAAGGTACCGTCCTGCACACATGAAAGTAAATTCTTTATTAGATAAAAATTAAAATAAACGTTTTAGTTGATAGCCAACTGTATCTCATTCTGTATCCTTTGGGGAGTGTTTGCACAGTTCAAGGGCAGGAAGTGAATCTGGCACAGTCCAGTGCATTACTAGCTTATGCCTGCAATATTAACAGAATGTGTTACTTAAGTGTGGCATGTCCTAACATCTCTGCACTAATGACTAAGTCAGGTTCTGGGGGTTTGTTTTACACAAACAAACAAAGAAAAAAAAGAAGAAGGAGAAGAATAAAAACATGAGAGAGATGCACACTGTAAAGACTGTCACACACTACTACAGAAGTATTGTGTAGAATACAGGATTGTGCTCTCACAAAGACGGTCCACTGAGGTAAGTCACGATAGTACATATATATATATATAAACTTGAAAGTTTTTAGGTGCTTGAAAGTTTTTGAGAACCTGTTCTAATTTTCTGTTTTTATATGAATGATTTTCAAAGACGCTCTAAAAGTAGATGAGGACAACTTAAATAAATGTCCAAAAATTATTTTTTATATTAGATTTGGTCATTTGATTTACTGAAAAAAATCCAAACTGTGTGTGACAAAAGTAATTGAACCTTTAGAATTATCCTATAATTTAATGTGAAATCAGAGTCTGGTGTTTTCAATCAATAGGAAGATAATCAGGTGTGAGTGGGAGAACCTGCTTTATATAAAGAACAGGGATCCAGCAAAGCCTGATCACATGCAACACATTTGTGAATGTGTCATGGGTTGAACAAAGGAGGTGTCTGAAAAGTTGATGCCCATTAAGCTGAAAAAGGTTATAAGACCTTATCTAAAAAGCTGGGACTTCTCCAATCAACAGTCAGACAGATTGAGTTCAATGAAAGAAATTCAGGACAGTTGTTACCACAAACCTAAAGTGGTCGACCATTGAAGATAACTTCAACTGCAAGGTGTGTAATAGTCTGAGAGGTTATAAAGGAACTAATGGGAATGACAAAGCACAAGATTAATGATATTGTTTATGATTCCATCACAAAAATATTGAACAACATTGGTGTGCATGTTAGGGTTGGAAGGAAAAAGGTACTAATGTTCAAAAAAACATATCTACCCAACTACAGTTTATTTTATATCATGTTGACAACCCAGAAGTATATTGGAATAATGTTTGGTGGACAGATGAAGTTAAAGTAGAATATTTTGGTTTAAATAAAGAGGGTTAGATTTAAAGAAAGAAAAACACTGCATTCCAGCATAAAAATCCTGTCCGATCTGTGAAACATGATGGTGGGAGCATTTTGGTTTGGGCTGGATTTGCTGCATATGGGCCTGGAAGGCTTGCCATCATTGATAGAATGATGTATTCTGAATTGTACCAGAGATTTATAAAGGAATATATTAAGAAATCTACCTTTGGACAGAATCTCAAGAGACTGGGTCATGAAGCAAGACAACAATCCTACACATAAGTCATTCTACCAAAAAACTGTTAGAATACCGTTGGCCAAGTCAAAGTTCTGACCTAAATCCAATTAAAATTGTGGAAAGATCTTGTGTGAGCAGTTCATGTGAGCAAACCCACCAATATCCCAGAGTTAAAGCTGTTCTGTTTGAAGAAATGGGTTAAAATGTTGATGTGCAGGACTAATGAAATTACCAATTAAAAATGACAAATTACCACAAATATTTAGCTGCAGTTTTTGCTGCATAAGGGTGTCACCTCAAATTCTGAAATCACTCGTTCATTTATATTTGCCTCACACAGAAATGTGGTTGGATTTTTTTGGTCAATAAATACATAATGAAATGTAATCGATTTGTTTTGTTTTCTTCATCTACATACTAATAGGACTTGGTTTGAAAATTAGATAATGTTTTAAGTCACATGTAAACAAGTCATTAACATTTTGTGCACTGAAAAAAATTTAGAACTCTACAATGTTTTAAAGAATTCAACAAACCTGTGTTTATGTGACACATTTTATTTACACACAAATATTTTTTTGTTTATTCCTTAGTGATGTTTTTGTCACTTAGACAAGTTTAAAGCCAAGACAGACACTTTTAATCAGTTCCCCAAACATGTTATCTTTGTAATTTGACACAAGGACAATTGATGAATCAGTAACAGGGTCATGGACACCCAAGGATCATTGATGTATGTGGGAGTGAAGGCTGGCCTGTCTGATTTGGTCCCAAAGATGACCTATATATGCTGAGTTGTATCTATATCTCACTGAATTTTTTTTTTTTTACATGTTTCATTAATGCACGTTTGTTGATCTGTCTGTTCAATCTCTAATGTTCTTCTGTTTTGTCTTGGCCATCATGAACCATCTCTGCATGTCTCAGACAGAATGACTTTGAAGGTAGAGGGAGACCCAGGCTACTGTAGTATTGCTGCCCCAGGTCTTGTCCTGTCAGGTAGCCTGGGGAGTTCGGAGACCCTCCCTTTGCTCATCCCTGAAGCTGAACCTGAACGAAACACCTGGAAGCCGATGACAAGAGAGCAGCTGGAGGCTGCTGCTGGAGGACCTGGCTGGAAAAGGTTCCGAACTCGTATGATTCTGCTCTTCTGGCTGGGATGGCTGACCATTCTGGGCGCTGCCATCATGGTTATCATTCAAACCCCGCGGCCTATGGCCACTCCACTGCACTGGTGGCAGAAGGAGCTTTTCTACAGGCTACAGCCAGCCCTGTTCCTGGATGTAGATAACACAGAGTCAAGTGCACTAAGCAGTAAGTAGCTGCTATAGTAGCTTTGTGCAATCAGAATAAAGTAGTTATGATGTTTTATATTGTGAATATTGTGAAAAAGTTCAATATTCCTTGACATTCCTTTCAGAAAGTGAAATCCATATATAATATATATTATATTATATTTAATCCATATATTATATAGATTTATTAAACATAGAGTAAAATACGTCACACCTTTATTTCTTGGAATCTCAATGATTATGGCTTACAGATAATACAACCAAAGTTCACTGCCTCAGAATATTGTGAAAAAGTTCAATCTTGGAAAGTCATGGTGTCACACCCTAATCAGGTAATTAACTCAAAACACCTGCAAAGGTTTCCTGAGCCTTTAAATGGTCTCAGTCTGGGAGACTGAGGAGGGTAAGCCACAAAAGGTCATTGCTAAAGAATCTGGTTGTGCACAGAGAGCTGTATCCAAGCATATTCATAGAAAGTTAAGTGGAAGGAAAAAGTGTGGTAGGAAAAGGTGCACCAGCAACAGGGATAACCGCAGCCTTGAGAGGACTGCCAAGCAAAATCCATTCAAGAATTTGGGGGAGCTTCACAATGAGTGGACTGAGGCTGGAGACGTTGCATCATGAGCCACTACACACAGACAAATCCTAGACATGGGCTACAAATGTCACATTCCTCCAGGCAAACCACTCCTAAACCAGACACAACGTCAGAAGCCCCTTACCTGGGGTAAGGACAAAAAGCACTGAACTGTTGCTCAGTGTTTAATTTTACCTCTTATTAGATGAATGTAAATATTGCATATAATTTGAAAATCAAAGTCCCAGAGTCTGGAGGAAGAGTGGAGGCACAGAATCCATGTTGCTTGAATTCCAGTTTGAAGTTTTCACAGTCAGTGATGATTTGGGGGCCATGTCATCTGCTGGTGTTGGTCACTGTGTTTTCTGAAGTGCTCCTTCTGCTGAGCTTGAAGGAGATGCTGATTTAATTTTGCAGCAGGACTTGGCACCTGCCCATACTGCCAAAAGTTCTAAAAGCTGGTTCAACCAGGGTGTTACTGTGCTCAATTGGCCAGTAAACTCACCTGACCTGAACACCATAGAGAATCTATGGAGTATTGTTAAGAGGAAGATGAGAGACATCAGACCCAACAATGCAGACGACCTAAAGGCAGCAATCAAAGCAACCTGGGCTTCCATTACAACTCAGCAGTACCACAGGCTCCATGTCACACTGCATTGATACAGTAATTCATGCAAAAGGAGGAACAACCAAGTACTGAGTGCATAGGAGTGAACATATTTTTCAGAAGCCTGACATTTCTGTTTAAAATATAGATTGTGTGTGTGTGCTGGGCTTAGATGCTGAGGTGGGCACGGAATAGACGAGTTTTGAGGCACTTTTTGAATGTGGAGAGAAACTCTGCAGTTCTGATGTAGTTCATTCCACCAGAGAGGAATAACAAAAAAGAGGAATCTGGAAAGGTGTTTGATTCCACATGGGGATGGAATCTCCAAGCACTGTTTGCTCACTGATCTGAATTATCTGGTGGGTGTGTTCCCATGTAGCTCGGAGCAGATCCACTGCTGTCAAAAAATGTACATTAATGTACCACAGTACAAGTTTATTAATGTAAGTATTTTTTGAACAATTTCTCTTAGTCAGTTCATGATCAGGTGTTTCCAAGGTGCGAAGGACAGTGTAAAAGAAGGAAGTTGTTTAACTAAGACAATATACCACACAGGATGACACAATGGTGCAGTGGTTAACCTCACAGCACATTCCTCTGTGGAGTTGTTAAGATTTTAAATGCTAGAGTTTTGTTCTTTACTGTTGTAGGTACATATCTAATATCATTGTTGTTGGATATATAAGTTTGGAGGAGCATTTCTATTGGTCCGTCATAAAATATGACATGACAAAGAAGGTATTTGAGGAACATTTTGTGCATTTCGCGTATTTTAGTAAAAATGAGTCACAATAGAGTAACATTTCAGTAATATACTTTAAGCTTGATATGTAACACTAAGACAAGATTTAATCAGTAATGACAAATGGCATTAACCTTAAAGTCTTTACATCATGTAACACTTCCTGAACAATAACTGTGTATTTCCCTCACTCAGAGGTGTCAGAAAGGCTTCCCTACCTCAAGTCTCTGGGGGTCAGGGTGATGATTTTGGAGGGTTTGTTCAGGCATGACGTTTCTCTGCCAAACCTGACTGAGATTGACCAACGACTTGGCACCTTACCTCAGTTCCACCAGCTTATCACAGACAGCAATGACGCAGGTAGATTCTGAGTTTTCTGCATAGATTAGTCCCTCATAAATGCACACTACTATTTTGGTTCAGCAGCCCTCCTTGTTATGAAGGAGAGAATATTTGGATTTATATGTGAGTGTCACACTTTCTGGACACATCAAACAGGCCTAAAATGGCTGCTCTGTCTTGTTCTTGGGTGAAATAATATTTTCTACTTCAGTCTCTCAAACTTTAAGAAACCTTTTCACAGCACAACACTCCTAAAAATTCTTAAGGAGATTCTTTGGTGGTATGTGTGAAGATAACTTTTAAGGTTGGATACCAAGGATAAATGTATTTTTTTAAATAATACATAGTTCATGCCAGTTCAATTATATCAATTATATTTTATTTCTCCCACACTTTTTACAATTGACATTTCAAAGTTTAACAAAGTCCAGATCCAAGCCCCTAATGAGCGTGCCAAAGATTACATAGGCAAGGAAAACTCCCTCAGCTGGAGGAAGAAACCAAGACTCCAAAGGGGGCCAATCCTCCACTGGTCAACACTGAATAGCAATATAATAAAGAAAAATAATAAGAAGAAAACAGTCTCCGTTCACAAAGGTGGCCTTGATTAAGGTTTATAATGGGTGGGCAGTTAATGAAGAATGTGGATGGATAATCAGGTTAAGAGGGCACACCAGCTGGAAATCATATTGAAATGGAATGGAGTGTCCTAGTGGACTAGAAGCCCCACTGAGAGTAGATGATAAATAAATTAATAAAGGATTTGAGTTTGATTCCTGGCCGGTGCAGACGAGGGCCAATCTGTGTGGAGACATATTGTGTTTTTCGGAGGAAAGAGAGATGCAGCCTTGTGACCTGTTTTCCTGTGTGTCTTCATAATTTAAAGGTATTTCTAATACACCCAAATAAACTTTAAGAGTATAGTGAGACTCAGGTTACCCGATATACAGAGTACAGATAAAGGAGGTTATCAATTGAACTGACCTAAACCAAAAAAACTAAACTAAACTAAACTAAACTAAACTAAACTAAACTAAACTAAACTAAACTAAACTAAACTTTAATTTAATTTAATTTAATTTAATTTAATTTAATTTAATTTAATTTAATTTAATTTAATTTAATTTAATTGCAGAATTTCTAGTAAACCACATTTTATTTTAAATTCACACATGGATAAATGAATAACTTATTTGTCATAACACTATTGTTTATTTATTTAATATACTTTATTTGTATAATTTACATATACAGGCATGAGAATTATTCTGGATCTCTGCAAGCTGGATCTGCCCAGTGGACCAGAGTTAAGTAATGCGACGGAGACATTTTCTAATGTATCTGCTAATGTCCAGGTATCTTTTATTCTATGATCTCCACTTTGCCTATTTGTTGCTTATAGATGCATTGTTGTATTATACTCCATATTTCTTTTTTTTAGAACTCTTTGAGGTACTGGCTTGAGCATGGGGTGTCAGGATTTGGAATCTGTGATACAGACTCAGCTTTTTCAGAGAAGGTAAAGCTGTCCTGAAGAGTTACTGATGTTGTGAAAGAATTTCTGGACTATATTGCATTATATTAGGAAAACAGAAGACTTGTGGAGGACAAGAAAAATTATTGTTTATGACTTCCAGACACTGACAGAATGGAGAGGACTGATTGAAGAGTTCAGCACAGAGCACAATGAAAGGTACTATGCAGCAGATTTAAGCAGAAAGATTTACCAGAAAATGAATCGACTAAATTACACGTTTTCCCTTATTTCAGAAGTAATCTATTATGTCTACCTACCATATAATATGTCCTATTGATTTTGTAAAAATGCATTCAAGGGTGACTACACTTTTAGTGTTTTGTGGTTGTTGTTGTTATTGTTGTTGTTTAATTTCATGATTTTCAGCTCAATTTATTCATCTCCAATCCCTACCAGTTAGGACTCCCCCAATATACACCACTACCACTGGGAGGGCCACAACATTATTTCACAGCTTAACACACTTGGAGGTGAACAGTTAACAAATGCCTGTGTTAGCTAAAACTGCACTGACTGATGGGGGCGATGGAGAACAATCTGACCCAACTGTGCTATCTTATGCTTTTGGCTGACAATGGCTGCAGCACTATGTGCCTTCTCCTGATGACAGGGCAAACAATTGCTTAGATGTGTCGCTCATGAGCCCTATACTGGTAGTGTTTGTTATCAATATAAACTTCATCCAGCACTAAAGAGACAAAGAGAATTAAACTATTATTAATCACGTTTACATATCCTGACTAGAGCAAAGACCTAAATAAGTGGATTATGTGTATCGTTGTAGGATTGTGATGGTGAGGCAGATAGGTGATCCCTCCCTGGCTCTCAATATATCCAGACCAGTAGTAAACAGCTCTCTGGTGGATTTGGTCTCAACAACTCTGCTCCCCTCATCCTCCCACAAGTTATCTGCAACTGAACTAGCTGAAACCATGGAGAGCAGGCTGAAGACACTGCATGGAGAATGGCCAAGCTGGACAGTAAGTAAACATTTTTCTTGAGAAAGTCTGTCTGTCTATCTGAGTACACGTCTCACTTCATCACACTTACGTACATTTTTCTAGCATAACAAAAGTATGGTGCTTTACCATGTTTAGAGCTGGTCCTTGCTGTGATATTCATGACAATACCTTCAGGAAATTGATGCAGTTGTGATAAGGCCACAGAGTTTATAGTCATTACAATGATCTGCACATGTTCTTTGTCGGTCCAGAAGTGTGAGTCAGTTCTCCATAGTGAAACAGCTTCATTGAGAGGTGGTGTTACAGGTGGACGGGGAAGTAGAATGGGAATTGCAGAAAGTTCTCATGGTCTTGATGATGACCCTGCCAGGAACTCCTATTATCAGATATGGTGATGAGATCAGCCAATCTGTGGTAAGCAGAGAGCTTTAATCAGTGTAATCATTAAGAATAGACCGTAAATCAATAAAACAACATCAGTATCAATGTCAACTAATTAGTTTGTTTTTGTGTGCAGAATGTTTCTGTATATTTATCTACAGATAGTCAGAAACATCATGAAGATAGAAAAGAGGTGAGCAAGTTGGTAGACACTACTCATGTATTACTTATATACTATACTACACTGAACAAAAATACAAACACAACACTTTTAGTATTGCTCCCATTTTGCATGAGCTGAACTCAAAGATCTGAAGCATTTTCTACTAACAATAAAGACCCATTACTCTCAAATATTGTTCACAAATCTAAATCTGTGTTAGTGAGCACTTCTCCTTTGCCGAGATAATCCATCCCACCTCGCAGGTGTGGAATATCAAGTTGCTGATTAGACACATGGAAATTGCACACAATAAAAGTCTCTTTTTTACTTAAAAAAGGTAAAAAAGAAGGTATATTATGCAACATTTCCTTGTTCATCTAAGACGTTTTTCTCTGACAGAGGCTGCTGGAGTTGAGACGTTCCACTTTGCTCTTCAAGTCTCTGAGTCATGCTCATTCTCGTGAAGAGGCTCTTCTGTACGGCACCTTCACCTTTCTCCCTTTCAACAGCTCTGCCCAGTCAAACTCCACAGACACACCCCCTCTGGCCTACCTGCGCTCCTGGGGCTGTGTTCATGTCCTGGTTCTGTTTAACCTGGGATCAGAGCCTCACTCTCTGGACCCTAGCTGGGTCCACCATCTCCCAGAGGAAGGAGTGTTTGTGACCAGCACAGGCCTGGACCGCCTCGGCGCTGTGTCCCTTCAGTCCATTAAGCTTCATCCACATGAAGCCACTGTCATTAAATTGTTTCAGCCAGGCAATTATTTCTAATACCATAACGCATGGTATCAGGAGAGGCCTAAATCGTGAAAAATTCTGAAAGAAATTAAAATATACAAAAGCAAATCTATAAGTGAATTTATAGACTTCATAAGCCGTAAACAGCATCATTTTTGCTACTCACTGACATAACTGAGAACAATGTAACACTGTTAAGGAGTCATCAGTCCACCCAACACATCTTACTTCCAACAACCATTTATTCCAGTAGCTCTGGTGAATTAAATAAAGCATACGGGGCTATAAGCTCTGACTGTACAACATATACTTAAACATTTTTGTAAATGATTTGCTTATGAATGTATTGTGACAGCAGACTAAATGATAGCTCTGTGCATGTGTGCTTTATATTTGCCATTTTGATCAGGCGCTATGTTACTTAATGGCCACATGGTGGAGCCATAATGTAGCTGTGTCCAACAAAGCCAAGCAATGCCAAATTACAAGAGAAATATAGTCGAGTCTTTATGTTTCATTCCATAATTTCTCTGAAGGCCTATTCATGAAAATCAAGACAGAATATGAAAATAAACATAATTTTGTGGTGATCTTTTTATTTCAGAAGATTAATGTGGAAGCTTTGCTGATGATTAGTGACAGAAAGGAAATGAAGTACACACACACTGTGTGTGTGTGTGAACAGATTTTTTTGTATGTCAGGCTGTGCAGTGTTTAATGATAGAAAACACTCACCCAGTTAGTCATACTTCACAGCTGTGAAACAAAAATGTGGCCATGGTTGGTTTTAGGGGAGTTTCCTTGTGGCAAATTAAAAAAACATGACATAGAGTGATGTCACTTTATAACATATGCAGATACAAGAATGGAACAACTGAACGCTGATGAGTAATGTCCTAAAATAATGTTTGACCCTTTGTTTTATTACTACTTTTCTTCAAGAAAAAGTGCTGCACTGTAACTGGTTTCTGAGTTGAACATCCCCTGAATTAGTTCAGTATCGGTGATATCCGTAATACAAATTGACCTTGCATGCATTATTGGCACAAAGCTGTATAACAACAAGTTTTTTTACTGGACACATATATATATATAAGTGTACAGTGTACAATATATAAGTATATATATATTTAAATGTGTATTTAAAAGGTGCACAAACTTTCGAGTGCAAATGTGACTAAATAAAGCATAGAGTCAAAGAACTTAAGAATGTCTAGCACTAAAAATACTGAAATATAATTCATAAAGAGAACACACTTTTTAACACTTCGCACCAATAAGTGCAGCTCACATCAGATGTCGTTTAATGTCGTTAAAAACATTATGGAGTCATATAACTGTCTTTTCACCACCATGCACTTGCATCTCATCATCTGTTCTACTTTCACCTAGTTTGATGAAAGAGATCTGGCTGAACTGCAGTATTTAAAGTAAAATATTAGCACAATGCTTATGTCCCAAACAGGGATCTGCCATCTGCAGCTAGATTACAGTAGGAATGTTTTTGTTTTGCCATCATCATTTGTTTGCACCTCTGACTTTTAAGACATGATAGGACGTTATTGCTCTTTTTATAAGGCCTGTTGCTTGTAATTATGCATTTTAGAAGGTGGTAGTAAGGTGGAGAGATACTAAAGTATACTTGGTCAAGATGTCTATATTGTACAAGTCATAGAATAGTTCTCAGTGTAAGGAGGGCTACGCCCCCTGTTGGTGTGTTCTGATCTCTCTGGCCATGCTTCCAACACCTGGCAGACATCAGTATAGTGCAGGGGTGGGCAGCTCCAGCCCTGGAGGGCAGGTGTCCAGCAATGATTGGTGATTTTCCTGCTCAAACACATCTGTTTCAGCTCATCTGTTCATTTTCAGCTGCAGTGAGTGTGTTTGAGGAAGGGAACAACCAAACTGTGCTGGACACCAGACCTCCAGGACCAGAGTTGCACACCCCTGGTGTAGTGCGAAGTCTCGTGTGCTTACTACCTCAATTCCATGCCTTACTACTCTTGTTGTGAGTTTGCAGGTTTTGACGTTTGCCTTGTTTGTCGATTCTGGGCCTGTTTTGCTACTACACATCTGTCTGATTTTGACCATTTTGTTACTATGATTTTGGTGTCCTGGTCCAGTCGATTTAATTAAAAACGAATGATCTTAACTGCACTTGCGTCCAAGGCTCCCAATTTGTCACAGTGAGCCAATCATATTGTAAGGTCAAAACTAATCCAGGTATAATTTTGCAGTAATTTCTACAAGATTCTCTCTCTCTCTTAGTACAAAACAGTAGTATAGGAGCACCATGTGGAAATCAATAAATTATTATGGAAAAACTAGGCAGTATATATACACTATAGTGTATATAGTTCCTCTTGAATTATTACAGATTTTTTCCATTTTATTATTTATTGTTTTTCTCTTATTTTCTTTTTTGGAAAATTGAGAAACTATCACTGAGAAAACAACAAAGTAATGTGTGAATCACTTCCTCATCTTTGCAAACAGCAGCCTGCTTTCCTGCTCAGGAGGAGAGAGCTGTTTTGAATTATGATCTTGTGCATGATCAGCCATATCCATTTTAAAATGCCACACAGAATTTCTTTAGGGAAGCAACATATTTAAAATCTGCTTTGTTGTGGACATGCATGCCTGAGAGATTATAGGCAGGATATGGTCACTGGTCCCTCATTTACTTTTCATTACTTTAGTTTGAGGTTTGTACTCTGTAAATAGTCAACATTTTCTTATCTTTTGTCTCTTGTGTACAGTTAAATTGAATTTACATTTTCAGATTTCAGCATCCAGTTATTAAATATATCACTGCATCATAAGTGAAAGCTGTGTGGCACATCAGAGAAAATCTGCAAATATATCAATCAGACAAATGAAAACCATGTTAACGCTTAACAGCTGCGAGAGCTTCCATGACAAATGGACAAAAAGCTTCAAAGAACATTTAATTATATTTCAATTCTACATTGAATTAGTCTGACCAATATCCAGTGTTTATTCTTAAAGCAATATGAATGTTTTTTATAATAAAAGCTTTAACAACATAAGACACATATTTAAGATATATTGAACAAAGGCTAGTCTGCTCTATACGAAAAGCGAGTAAAATAAGTATTTAACATCTATTTCTTAAGGTGTGATTAACATGAAATTCTCACCAGATGTCAGTAACAGCCCATCCAATCTACACATGCAAACAAATCAAACTATAGATGTTTATACATACAGAGGCCATGGCGGTAGAGTGCTTTACTTATTGTTTTCTTTGAAACAATTTTTCCACAAGTGCTCCTTGGGTTTTGGATAACTATATTCTGATAATTTTTTCACTCCTCTGTCTGAAATCTGGTTGTGGCTGATTTATGGTGAAATTTTATTCTTTCCACTTCCGGATTATGGCCCCAACAGTGCTCAGTGTAACCTTCAGTAGTTTAGAAATTCTTCTGAAACCAATGCCATCAGTATGTTTTGCAACAATAAGGTTGTGAAGGTCCTGCGAGAGCTACCAATGTGAGTTTAGTAATGAAACACATTTTTATAGCCATCAGTTGGGACTAAACCTGCTGATATTAATTTGCACTGAGAGGCAGGATTGCTTTCACATTACTGATAGATTTCACCTGATGTCATGACTTTCCATGACTTTTTGCACCTTTCTTTTCTTCATGTGTTTAATACTGTTTCCCTGTATCATTCCATTTTATTACACATAACTTAAAGTATGTACATTTATGGTTTGATTTCTTTACATGTGTGGATTGGATGGTTGTTACTGACATCTGGTGAGAATTCCATTTTAATAGCAGTTTTAAAAATATTTTACTTGGTGACATGTTCAATATTTATTTCCCCCATACTAGACATAATTTATATTTTATTTATTTTATTCATAATAAATGACATTATTTATCATTTATAATGTATACAATTATTTTGACATACATGGCTTTGGGCTTTGTAATAACACAAGTTTCAAACACTTTATTGAACACAAAACCGAACTGGTGCAAAAAGTGATGCACAGTAATGACTTCTTCAGTTCTTTGGCTGTATCTCAGACAATGCCGGCTTGTTCATGCTTGCGCTGTTAGTAATCAGACAGTCTGTCTATGAGTTTTGCCTTTAGTGCGTGACTAATTTACTGCTTTAACAGTTTAGATTATTTGATATGTGATTTGATTAACGTTTTTCACACTGTAATATATAACTTAAATAAATAAGTAAATATATGCTCATATTAGTCCATTTGTCCACATTATATCTAGAATGCCCATACATTTCAGCATCACCTCCTGCTCCACACCAAGTGCTGAGATTGAAGTCTGCTGAGTCTGCTGGGCAGTAAAACTCTCCTCATTTTCTATTATTTCTGTGGTCACACACAAACAGCCCACAGCTCTCATCATGTAATATGTTATGGTCTAAGCTGCTTGGATACAAAGTATAAATTGAGTGGTAGTGTGGGCTAAAATGGACAGTAACTATCATGAAGGTGTGTAACACTTACCAGACAGGACTGGTTCTGTTATATGACTTATTTCTTGAGTCTGTCCATTTGAATGCTAAGTAGAAGCTCATATAAAAACCAAGAAACCCCTCCATGAAAACCAACTACTCAAAGACCTTAAAAAAAAAGAAAAAAATTAAATAACAGGATTATGTTGATCAGCATGTGTGAAGCTGGAGTGTTCAGTTTCACTTCTCTGTGCTCTTCTCCTGACTTTCAGTAAGGCATATTTAGTATTATCAACTCTTTCCATTTTAGAGTGAATATTAAAATTGGCTGCGCAAGCTGTGCCTTGATGGACCATAAAGAGAAAATTTCCTGTTGGGGAAAATTTCCAAAGCATCCTTTAAGCCAAAAGCTGAAAGCTTCATGTGTGTTTGTGTGTGTGAGGCTAAATGTTGCCCGGAAAGTGTGTTTCAGTTCAAAAGTTTACGAGCAAAGCTTGTTGAACTTACTGGCAGTTAATCTGAAAACATGAGAAGCTGTAGTTTAAAGCAAAATCATTCTGTATGAGTTAATCTGTTTTTATTTTGCTACTTGTCACCAATGTGGGAAATAGTCTGAGTGTTACCAAAATTCACATTTCAAAATCCAGGACTTTTATGCTGGTGTAACTGTAAATCTAATGATATGAAATTGGCACAATAAAAAACAGAGGGATGCTATTGAGTTTTTAGGTTCAGACAAGAAATCATGAGATCTGTCATCTAACCAGAACACAGTCGATATATTGCATGTTTTTTTTCCCATTGCTATAGTTTTCTATTTATTATTATATAGCAAAATATATAATTATTCTTAGAAATTGATCAAAATAATGTATATAACTAACCAGGTTGACCAGGGATCAGCTATTGATTTTAAATATACTTTTATAAGTTATATATACATTGATAAGTAACATTAAAACCACTTGCCTATACTACAGCCTATATATTTCGGACCCAAATTCTTGTGTGTGAGAACATGCTTGGTCAATAAAGCTGATTCTGAATCTGATTAAGATTGGATATCGTCTAAATCCCTCTTGTGCTCTCGAAACAGCTCTAAGTTGTTGATGCATAAACTCCATAAGACATCTGAAGGTGAGCTGTGATATCTGGTACTAAGGCATCATACCACATGCATCAATGAGCCTTGGGTGCCTTTAATCATGCTTCCTCTTCAATGGTCACCACTTTTGATAGGGGAACACTGCATACCATCGGATGCTTTGACCCTGTTGTCTAGCCATCACAAAAAGTGCAATTGTAATGAAATGATCAGTGTTATTCATTCATCTGTGGTTTCATTGTTGTGACTGATCAGTGTAGCATTACCTGAGTCATATACTGTTCACTGCCTATTTAGAGACAAAACATCTGCTTGTAAAAGTGACTATTTGTCTTTGTGAACACACCCACTACCTTGCTTAAGGAAACCTCATTGGTTCCTGAGCGGGGACTTGAGCCTGTGACCCTCTGATCACAAGTCCAAGTTCCTAACAACTCGGCTACCATTGCCCCTAATTTTTATTAAATATAGTAAACCTTATTGTTTATAATATTAAAAATTACTAATAACTCTTTGGAAATACATTTTTAGCAAAATATTATACTATTATAAAGTGAGTGAAAGTGATTATTTGCCATTGGAAACACATCCCATGATGTAAAATTCCTAATCTCTATGTTGCCATCACCACCACTGTTCACAAGGACACCACTGCCCTAAACTTCCGCCACTACTGCTAATAAGCACATGCAAAGAGAACATTTAAGAAAATCTATTTTTGTGCAAATTACATAAGAACAAGAGCCTTTACACTCTACACTTACACTTTGAAGCCACAGCGATATTTGTATTCTTTGCCAGGATTCGTCCAGGCAGAAGCCAGACACATGGAGCACAATGCGTCTCCTGCTACTGTGTTGTTTATTTAAAATCACCACTCTGTTTTGGTTGTTGGGCTGCACAGCTATAAACCATCCATGATTTTCTCCAGTGGAAGGCCAAGTAAATCAGTGCCTTTAGGATGACACCGCTGCGTCAGTGAGGAACATCGAGCGACTGAAAAGAAAAGATTTCGGGGGCCATTATTGTTTCCCAAGACAATCCAAACAACGTCTTCTTAGAATGCAGAATAGCAATGATTGGGACAAGGTAGAGCAAAGTTCCAGACAACTTATATAGAAGGCCTACAGCAAGACCCACACAACACCTGCATCTGAGTCAGGCCCTTAGGCTCACTTGATAACCACAGCAGATGTGCTCTTTATGCTCTGAGTGGGGTATGATGACTAAATAAGGGGAAGTGGCCACAGTCTACTGTAGCACAAAGATGGACAAAGAGCTTAGTTACCAGATACAGCTTCATCTGCACTTCACAATATTAGCAATAACATGAGCAGGAGGCTATTTCAAGGCTTTAGTAATAAACCAGATTATAACCACTCCCAGTGGCAGCATTATTCACCAATAGAGAGAACTTCAGGACACTTGAACTGGCCCATGTGAAACCAAGTAGTCCACTTCCTATAATCAGAACCATGTGTAAGCCTTAGGAATGAGCTGATAACATGGCCCATTAAAGTGGCTCACAATTAAGGAAGAGGTCTATTTCCGGACTAAAAGCTGACATTTCTCATGTGGTTTGGTCCACCACAGATCCTCATAAATCATGTCATTAGATATGTTTGATGGGCATGACTGTGACTGATGGGTCTGAGAATTACAAACACAAAGTCTCGTGTTGACATACACACATATACATGTAAGCAAACACTGTATGTATATTATAATTCTATTGTTATACCAGAAAATGTGTATGTTTGGTGTCATTTACATTTGTAAGAACAAAAAAAAATAGATTAGAATACCATAATTGCTCGATCAATACACCAGAGACACTAACGCCAGATATATGATCCACTGCCTTTAGTGGACAATTAGACTACAGCCTGACATGACGTGTTATTGAGACAAATGAGGAAACACCACATGTGGAAAAATCCAGACCTCTTCCAAGGAACATAGTTAGGGTTCCTCTCCAACGAATTAGCTGCATTAGAAACAGTTATGCTAACATTCAGTAAATCACCTTCCATATGTAGGTTTAGCAGCAGTGAGTCAACTCAACTGGTGTAATCTAATATTATTTTACTAAATACAGTAATCATTTTTAGTTATAATTTTCAGAATTAGTCATAACTATTTATAAATATTATTTTTTATAGTAAATACGTTTTATATTCAATCATTATACTTAATATATTATAAAGTGAGTGAAAGTGACTGTTTGTCTTTGTAAATACACACCATCATATAAAGTTACCAACCACTACTAAGCTGCCACCAACATCTTGCTCCTCAGCAGAGAGTTTTCCCACTACTTCTGGAGTTGTTTGGACATTCTACATGTAAAAAGCACCACATCTGTTTTTGTATTTTAATTTCCCTCTAAAGTTATGATGCACATTGAGTGGGTCTTTGTATCAGCTTTTATTATAATTAGTGTTCTTTGTTGTTAGTGTCTATTTGTTTGCCTCTGTAAGTGAACTTGGGTGTGAGAAAGGTGCTGTATATACCTATAAATTATTATTATTGTTGTTGCTATAATAATAATAATAATAATAATAATAATAATAATTATTATTATTATTATTATTATTATTATTATTATTATT
>JBBIGC010142779.1:8733-20146 GCA_037576955.1 Lepidarchus adonis | reverse complement strand
GGAGTAAGACAACATGCATGAAGAGGATGATGTGGTCAAAATACTCATTTGCCTAATAATTCTGCACTCCCTGTATACATACACATATACATTGTATTTACATTTTGTACTTGAACATATGAAAAGTCTATGCTGAACTTGTACTTAATGTTTCCATCACAGTAAAATTATAATGAAGCATTTTTGCATTGTACATAAAATTAAATGTGTATAATAGCCTATATATTTACTTTTAATATAGTTGCAGCACAAAATAAAACCAACATAAATTCACTGTGTGTTTAAAGGTTGTTTTTGGAAACAGAATGTATACAGTAGGTTTACTTTTGGTATACTTCATAGTATCTTTAATACAGTATAAAGTGTCTAGAACATACATAAGTACTTAAAAGTTCATTTACATTACAGTTCACAGTACATAATATAGTATAGATCTCAGAAAAAAATTACACTTACTGGTGAATTAGCATATAGTTTACTCCTCCTATACTTAAAGTGTAATTAGAAGTAAACTTTTTAAATTAAAAAGTTAGCCAAGAAGAAATGAAATAGTACAATTACTGTAGAAGTAGAGCATTGCATCAGTATATTTGATGCATATTCTTGAGAAATGTACTTGCATTTTTACTTAAGTTTACTTAATAAAATTTTTGGTATAGGCATTTCTGTAGACAAAAAACTACCTCAACATAAAAATATATTGTTACAAGAAAATCACAACTTTATACTACGCATCTATGATTTTATAAATGTAAAATCTACTGTCTTATACATTAACAGCATGTACAACTATGTAATTATTGTTGATGTAGTCAGGATTACTGTAGTACTGCTTATAAAATTATACACATATGAATTGATGTTTTGCACACTAGTATCCTATGGAAAAGTTGATAAACCTGTGTGATTAAATAAGCTGCTTACATAAGATATTATCAAAATATAGCTAGACGTAATATACAGTGGGACAGAAATATTAGCTATTTTCACTAGATTTAAGATATTTTCACACACCATCTGTTGTGCAATTGAGGTCCTTCCTTATTTTCCCTTCCCATATCCTTATCTGTCTTGGTAGGTGACATCATCTGCAGGCTATTTGTGGTATTTGTGTATTTGGTTCCTCAGTTTTGGAGTTCACTGTGCAATGCCATGTTGTCTAGAACTGTATGCAGCATACAAATTAACTTATCGTAGCTATGCACTCAGATCTACGCAACTCAAGCTACCAAGTGATTTCAGTCCTGAACACTCACTGCGTTCATGCCTAGAAAAAGAAAATAATTCCTCTAATTTCTTAATGACAAGATACAAAGGGTTCTGTTTCGGGCAGGTTGCAGCTTAGTGTCTCTCTGGAATCTAGCGCTATGAAGACCACGCCACGCCAAAAATATTGGTATACTGCCGTTTCCCAACAATAGGCCGCCCCATTCTATAAGCTGCAGAAAAGGCTCATTTATGTTTTAAAATTATTAGCTGCAGTGTTACTGAATTTACTCATCTGAAGTAAAAGAATCTAATTTCAGATAATAATAATCATTATACTGTAGTTCAGCATAAACTATTAAATTGATCAAATTTGGAACTTACCAATATCATGCAGCAACACAACAACTACGCTGCAGAATTTAAGCTCCACTCAACCTCTGCAATATCTAAAACGAACACGTGGCTGACATCATCAGCAACAGCAAAGCAGCACAGGTCACAATTGACAATGTTTACAGATCTGATTTTGAAGGATTTGAAGAAAGACAAACCAAATAATTTTATAATTTCAGTGTTGCTAATTTATACTGAAGAATTTACATGTAGACGGGTGATTGACAGCGCTGTACTGCAACACCCCCAGTTAAGATGCTGGATGTGGCAGCACTATTTAACTCACCCATCACAAGCGCAGAGGTGCATTGTAGCAGTGCAGAGTCGTTTTCCAGCGTCAAAGAACATGTTTTCTTTGTTGTATTTGCCAGAATATGAACCAGATGTGAGGTTATACTTAGTAAAGCTAATTATATGCTGCATTTAGACAAGACCAACTCTATAACCATTTTTATTTTACACACAGAGAGCATGGAGGACTAGCATGGCTAAGCTAACTGCTAACCAATACTAGTTTCGCCAACTTGTTTGTTTCCAGTTTCCAGTGGAAATTGGAGGTTAGGAATGCTGCTTTCCATGTTCTGTGTTTTATACTGACCTGTGATTGATCTGTATTTGCTTTGCGTTACTTTCTGAAATGTTCATTGCTGCAGTAAACAGTACATTTAATTTCAACAAATCATTTGGGGATGTCATCTTTTTGTCACTGAATGATACTTTTAGCTAATGTGTTTTCATGTTTTTAGACAGGCCGCTCCATTTAAGTAAGATGCACCCAAGTTCAGGTTTATAAAATCAATGTATAAGCTGTGGCCTATTGTTGGAGAAATTGTTCATTTGGGCATTTGTGTATTTTATTAATGCTTTTGTTTTTATCATTTTATATCTCTTTAAGCACATTGAGTGCGCTAGATAATGTTAGATGGCAGCAGTAGTCTTTGAGCAAACGCGCACCTACGCTCTTTGCTGTTGATTTCAAACAAAGATGTAATTCCATGGATGTGTGAAGTATATTCAGGCGTTTTCCTGCTCTTGTAGTAATTTTAACAGAAATCTGATCACGCTGATAGATCATGTGCTTTACAAAATAAAAACACGACCAAGTTAAAATGCATTAAACCTCTTGTTTACAGTAAGGGGGGTGTTCCTGTGCTAAGGATAACTCCTGAAGGTCTGGGCTGTTATCGTGTCCACAGATCAGAGTGTGGCAGTATGAGGGGGTGAGAGTTTCCTCACCCTACCGCAGATCAGACGCACCAACACGTTCCACCACAGACAGCCGAAGTCTCTAGACTCATGCTCACCTCAGCTGGGTATTTAACGACGTGCTGAAACCATCGGATGCTAATCAAGCTAGTGCGACAGACACATTTCAGCCATGGTGAAGCCTCCCTCCTGCCCTCCTTCCCTCCCTCTCCACAGCTGTGCTGATTAGACCAGCAGTCCCCCGTCCAGCCTAATTACCCCAGCTGAAAGACGGGCTAGCACTGCTGCTAGTTTGCCAGTACTTAGCAGCCTTTCTGTTTATTTAACTCCCCCTTATCTCCAGCCCCCAGAGATCCCGTGGCTGAGCCTGAGCCTTCAAGGAACCCGAGAGGATCCTTTGTCTCTGTTTGGCGTATCCCTCCTCTACCTCATTGCAAGGAAGTCAGCGCTCGGACATCACTGGCTTTTTTTAGGCCGACTGAAGTGTGGCCAATGCTGTGGCGTCCCAGTGATGACATTCTTTGGCCACGTGCCTTAAGTTTCTGACCCACTGCCTCGGGACAAAAGCTGTTGGCTCAGTGCCCAATCTTTATATTGACGGTTGCATTGGACAGGAGGGGCTATCTCTGGCACTGCGGCCGCCCTGGCTGACGTAAAGGTGACTAATTTTAGGAGGGGACAGTTCACCTGAAGTAATCAGTCTCCAACACTCCATTGTTGTGCCTCTGTTGGGAAGTGAGAGGATCCGCAGCCGATGTAAATATTTGGTTAAAGCTGACAACGCGGTGGTCCGTGCTGTTACCTCACAGTAAGAAGGTCCTGGGTTCAGTCCCCAGACCAAGTGTCTTTCTGTGTGAAGTGTGCAATCTCTCCCAGTGTTTGTGTTGGTTTCCTCCAGGTTCTCTGGGCTCTTCCCACTGTTCAAAGGCTTGATTGGCTGCTCTACATTACCCATAGGTGTGTTTATGTGTGAATGGTTGTCTGTCTAAGTGTTGCCCTGTGATAGAAGGCAACGTGCGACGCTGGATAAAGCGAATAGAGCTTATTTGTGTGAAGCCTGTAGAAAAGCAAAATAAATCTACCCATCAGTCTGTTTTCTCCGTCTGGGCAGATGGACAGACACAGTAAAGTTATTTCAGTTCTCACATTTTTCATGGATATTTCATTACAGCTTCCGAGTCGTTCAATAGTCTAAGCACGGGCCCTGTCATTGGGAGGTTGCTGGTTCAACCTCCAGTGGAACTGTAACCATCCAAGAGCCATTATTTTGTACAACCAGACTGAACCAGACAGTTATTACTCCCCTCATGCATCAGTGAGTAACCAGTTATGGTCGTTCTCCTGGAACTTACCATCTCCACATAGAATCTCTGGAGCTCAGTCAGAGTGACCATCAAGGCCCTTCTCCATCAGTTTGGCCATTGGACCAGCTCTCTCAAGAGTCCTGGTTGTGCCAATCTTCTTCCATGTGAGAATGATGGAGCCACTGTGGTGTTGGGAACCTTCAGTGCAGCAGAGCTTTTTTTGTAGCCACCCCCAGGTCTTAGCAACTGTCATGTCTCTGAGCTCTGCAGTCAGTTCCTCTGACCTCATGGCTTGGATTTTTGATCTGATGCACTGTCAGATATGAGGCCTTCTTCTGTGCCTTTCCATGTCATGTACAATCAGTTTAACTACAGGGAGAGTCCAGTCAAGGTGTAGAAACATTTCAACAGTGCCTGAGACAAAAGAGAGACCCCTGAGCTAAAAATGATGTTGCAAAAGATGTGAATACTTATGCCAAAGATTTTTTCAATTAATGTGCAAAATTGTGTATAATTCTGATATAACATTGTCATTATGAGCAACTGAGTGTAGATTAATGAGAAAAAAAATGTAAATGATTGTAGCATCAGGCTGCAAAGACAATTGATAAAAGGGTGTGTGAATACTTTCTCTACCCATTGTGTACACACACACATACACATATATCTATATACTGTATATATACATATTTATATTCTACATATATATACATTTTCTCTTCAGCACACACCCACATGGAACAAAACATGTCTACAACAGACAAACTTTAGGCCAGTGTGTCGCCACGGAGGCTATCCAGAATTCCCCCAAGGCCAGGTCTTACTGCCCACTCCCACAGCCGTGCAGAGCAGTGCCTTGTGGGCCAGCACAGGAAGGAGGGTCTGGCGGATGGGAAATGACCTCTGTTTATGCCCATTTTACCGGCTTGGAGCTGTAAACCGAAGCTGTGGTGGTTCCCTTATTGATTAGTCTATTGTTTCTCTTCCTGCTGAGGGCGAAAGCTGGCAGTGGAGAGGAGCCAGAGCAGGAAAAGCAGAAGAGTGAAAATAAAACACGACAGAGAGGAAGAAAGGGCAACATGCGCCCAGTCATTGTGACCGATATACCCACAAATCTCCAACCATGATTTATATCTATTAATAAGAGTTTACCGACACTGTCCCCTCCAGTTCATCCTGCATCCGGCACTGCTGACCAAGCCTTTCCATGTGCTGGACAAATCCACCACTCACACAAAGAAAATAATCCTCCCCAAACATTAAGAACAAGGGACGTTGACCAAAGTACGGTGTAGACCAATTAAAACTGAAAGTGACGATTTGTGATTGCGAACATTACCCCATGACACACAAAAAAAATGCATCAGTGACGGGCAGCTATCAACAGTGTAGCGGGATGGTTCCTAACTTTGAGAAATGGGAGGCACCTGAGCTAATGTGATATTTAGTTTTTAAATTCAATAAATGAACAAAATTGTATAAAATTCTGGTTTGAATTAGTCATTATGGGAAACTGAAAGTAGATATAAAGAAGGTATACAACTGTAGCCACTAGGCCTCCACTGCCCAATGCAAAGACGGAAGAGGAATGATGGAGTTACAATCTTATGCAAAAGTTTGTGCACCCCTTGATAAATAAGAGATTTTGGTGATTTTGTCACTGAAAAGATGTAAACACAGTCTCTTCAATTGAACAAAAATGAAAATTTGAAACAGAATAATGTTTTTATTTTTTATTTTTGTTCAATTTATGGCATTAAATGTTACTATGCATCAATATTTGTTGAAAATATTGTGGATTTTATTTCCCATTTCATAGAGAGTTTTATGCATTAATATCTTTTCAATTAAAAAATCACCAAAATTCTGTTATTTATCAAGGGGTGCACAGACTTTTGCATAAGATTGCAATAACAGATCCAGCAGATTCAGCATTTACTTTATTGTCCCACATTTGGCTTGGCCTTCCACTCATGCTGCATCCACAGAGAAAAACGTTCTGCATGCACAATAACATGGAACTGGGGCTAAAACTTTATTGCATTTATTGGATCTTAGACAAGGGCCTTATTGTGATGCATGAGCGTCTCCAAAACAGCAGGTCTTCCCATGGGTGTTACCCATCAAAACCAGGTTTAATCAGATTTAGTGTTGACGAGTATTAGTGCCACAGAGTCTGGATGACTCAGCAGCTTTGATATGAAATGACACATGTTTTGTTTAAGTGACGTATGTAAATCGAGATGATGCTCTGTTTCTTCCTTGATGGTTGGAACATCAGGAGCTCTGTTTAAGAAACAGTTTACAGTGAGTCAGAGTTATAATATGGTCAGAGGGCCTTACATCTTTTGTGACCCCAGATTTACCAGTTCTGTGACCCTAGAAACACCAGCACCTACCAAAAGTAACCCAACCGGGTCATGGGCACCCAAGGGTCTCTGGTGCAAGAGTAGAGTGTGGTCTAATCCCCCAAAAAAGCACAAAATGGCTTTGATAAATAAGGTTCAGAACTGCAGGTGGTCTTAATGTTATGGCTGATTAACATTGTCACCAAGAAAGTCCCAGTAAACAACGTGTTGCTGAGCTAAGATAGACAGAGTGGCATGAGATGCTGAAAATTTGCTATGGATAAAGCGATGGATGATGATCTGAGCTAATCACATTGCCCCTGGCATGTGCCTGGTCCTCCCTCCCTGGAGCCGGAGCCGCTGAATCAGTTCGGCCGTAATCAAATTCGACAGGCAGTCCTGCCCGTTTGGCCTCTCTCCTCCCTCTCCTCTCCCACCACAGGACACAGCAGGGTTCTTTCACACAGGCTTGCGGGGATAAGGGCTCAGTCAGGAGGCCTCAGATAACAGCTCACACTCCGACTCCTGCGGTCAACACAAACACCAACAGCACTAAAGCCGTAAATAAAACCAGCCTTCCTCTTCCTCTCCTGCACCGAGCACCTTGGCCTGACTGTGTGGTCTTAGCCGAGGAAATTCTTCATATTTTTTCAAAGCATTTGCCACTGTGATGTAATTTATAGTTCAAATTGTATCTCCTCTCCACCTCCATCGAAGCTTGTCTGAGTGTTTCTATGGAAGTGATCATGGTGAAATAGTGAATCACTTTGGGTGTTCCCCACCTCCATGAATGGGTTTGGTTTTAGGCCCAGAGGCCTCCCCAGACTCTGGTAGAACAATGTCTCAGGTATCTTCAACACCAGCTCATGTGTGCAGGAGATTTTAAAGCAACCGGACATCTGGTTCCATTCACCACCACTGTGAACAGATCTGACTAAAACAAAACCTACTCTGATTACATCTACAGGATTATGGTGGAAATCACTTTGAAGTGTTGAAAGTTTCATTGTTTTTGCGCAGGGCCTCTTGAAGATGTTTGATTTACTTCAAAATTGGGAATTTAATGCTGCTAATACCTTATTTTTTATTCTATTTATCTATTGTATTATATAGTATTAATTAAAAGTACAGTTTCTATTCCAGTACTTCATTCTACTTATCCCACCCTAGTTATACCTTACCTTTATATTTGTATTTTTATATTAGAGTTTTTTTATCTTATTGTGTACATTATTTAATGTCTGTATTGTCTCCATGTGCAGTCGCTGCTTAAGCAATTTCCTCCTGGACAATACAGTTTTCTGATTCTGATTCTGATTCTAAAACACGCTGTCACGTGTGTTTGAATTTCTAGCTCCAGACAGACAGTTGATCCTGAATTATTGAATTATTGTACTCTTAAATGTTATGCCTGTCTAAATGCGATTGCGGTTTGTATTTGACAAGCCAAAGCCATCTTCTCCAATAAAGAACATTGACAATATAGTTTTATCATTACAGTGGCACCTGTCAAGGGTGCGATGTATTCTGCAGCAAGTGAACAGTCAGTTCTGGAAGTTGATGTGCTAGAAGCAGAAGTACCTACCAACAGTGATTCAACTGGGTCATGGGCGCCCAAGACTCACTGATGTATGTCAACTTCTTTGATCCCAAAGAGGACAAAATGTTCACCACAGTCAGAGCTGTGATCATGAGGGGACGTAGTCAACAGTGTTGCACAGTCATACAGTCAAAGTCACATTGGGTAGCGTAGCTGTACATAGCTGACATGATTTCAGAAACTGAATAACATAGAGTAGTTATTTCATTACAGTGGTGGGGAGTGTGGGGCAGCAAGTGAGTAGCCAGTTCTTGAAGTTGATGTGCAGAAAGCAGGAGTGTAAGGATCTGAGGCCTTATTGTGATGGAACATCTCTAGAACAGCTGGTATTGGGGAACGTTCCAGGTTTACAGTAGCTAGTACCAACCGTTATCCAACAGGGTCATGGGCACCTGAGACAAAAAAAGTGTCCGGATGCCAAAGAGGATCCTGTCAGAGCTGCTTCAGCAGAAAGAAGACCTATTCAATAATAGGGAGGTGGTCTTAATGTTATGGCTGACCTGCACATTTACTGAGCGTGCCATAATAATATTAATATGTGGCTCCACTGTGTTTTCATTTCACACCTCTTCTTTTCAGCAGAGGGAAGTTTGGTTTTGTGCTCCCTGCTGTAACAGGTTTATTCATGTAGCTGGTGAGCGCTGAGGAGACAGTGTCCATGTTCAGTCATTTGCTGATGTGAAGACAACTGAGTGCTCATGACTGCTGGGCAAGGTTGTTCATACAGCTGAACACATCGTTGGTTCCACACTCCCCTCCCTGCAGAACATCTACCACCAACAGTGCAGATCTAGAGCAACTAAGATCATCAAGGACCTTACACCCAAACAATGACCTGTTCTGTTTGCTGAGATCAGGGAGACGGTTCTGCAGCATCAGAACAAAACTGAGACTAAAGAGGAGCTTCTACTCCTCACACACACACACACACACACACACCGCTGTCATCTCCGTTTAGCTCATACTTTGATGTGTCCTGACGCCCCCTCGCACACGACCACAACAATCATCATCCGCCGGCCATGAGCCCTGGCAGCCAGATGGAGGAACTTCAGAGGAACGTCGGCCTGACACCTTCAAAAAGCACTCTGTGGTCTCCAGTCCCCCGTACACACACAGCTGTTTCTCCTGCATGCCCCTCGGGTCTGAAATATGAATCTGGCCGTCCCGTGAACCCTGGTGCTTCATACGTGTCTGCAGAGTCACGCAGGCTTTATCCTCCTGTCAGAGAAGAACACCCGACCTTTTACAGAGCGGCTCCATTAAACGTCTTTATGGCTGTAAATCATTTATCCTCCCATGGTGCATTTAGGAGCCATTTCAACTGCTAAAACAACGCCCTCGCTGCCTCGATGACCGTGCTAGTTGGCAGGTCGTGGAAAAATCACCAGAGGAGGCAAATGGCTTTTAAACCTGTGTGACCTTTCTACACGAAGAGCCAGAGCTGGAGACCAGGGGTCTTGATTATAACCATTGCGTATACACAAAACAGGACCTAAAGGTTGCATACGCCTTTTCTTATGCAAACATTATAATCTTGTGCGTATATGTGTAGGAACATTTTGGAGCAAAAAGAATTCTTGTGATTCATACACCGTACATTAATTTTACTCATTCAGTCACATTTCTTATAGTGAATAATTATACCAATAAAATACTAAATCTTACTCTAATCTTACTCTAATCTCTGCACTGGAGCGATGTGCTGAACTGGGCCCAATGTTAGAGAGACCAACCCGACAGAACTTCACAATCTCTGTACTAATACAGATACGATGACCCTGGAGTTCCTCACAACTGGCTGTGACCAGTGGGAATTAGCCAACAGGTATGTTATATTTAACAATAAAACTTTTCATTTGTTCAGTTGTCTGCACATGCATCGCAATAAGGGCTCCATATGAAAACAAATTTATTTACGTATATAGAAAACATGTACATTCTATAAATGTGAAAGTTTTTTGTGACGCTGGTGTGGGCCCAATGAACTGGATCAACAGCACGATGGCTTCTTGATAAGGCCATAAAAACACTGTGTCATTTCTAACTGTTCCTGTTCATGTATTGAATCGCATCTCTGAATTTTTCAACCCCCCAGAGGGTCTGTGCATGAGATTAAATATGCATGAGGCGACTTTCATTTACCACGTTTTGCTCTTTTGAGCACACGTTTACTTTGGTAGAAGTTCTACACTAAGTTTTATAAATGAGACCCCAGATGTCTCCAGGAACTAGAGATAATGACCTCATGTCTCCAGGAGCCATAACATTAAGACTGTCAGGGTTTGGGGCAGCAAGTGAACAGCCAGTTCTTGAAGCTGGAGTGCTGGAAGCAGGGGGGGTAAGGATCCAGGAGTCAGTGATGGTTAAAGCTTCTCTAACAAAGCAAGTGTTAGAGTGTTCTAGGTAATAGATAGTAACTAAGAAAGGGATTCAATGATGGACAACTGGGTCATGGGCACCCAAGGCTCAATGATGCATATGGAAATAGCTGCATTGACAGCTTTACCCGCCTTTGCTCCAGTGCAGAAAATAAACAATCAGAGCCACATGGACAGTCCAAGGACGCCAGCAGCTCGACTACCTGAGCTGATTTATCGGCCTGTCCGCTGGAAAGATGCTATCGGTGTGTTACTGTCCCGGACCGCCGGACCCCTGACTAAATCAATGGTACCTCGCAGATCTGCAGAGTCGATTAGCCAGCCATCGGAATAGGACGGCAGAGGAGTGGAAAGGGAGGAGCACCGCTGAGCTCTACACGGTTAGAGCAGCTCATGTAGAACTCCCGTAAAGTCAACAGGTTCGGTTTTCGGTGACCAAGTTCCAGTGGATGGGCCTTCACTTAATTTTTTTATATATCAATAAAAATTCAAGCCTTTTCTGTAGGACTATGATTTGCCATCATGCTCCAAAATTTCAGTTCGATTCTTAAATTTAATGAACAATCTTTCAAATTCAACACATGGCTGAAGAACCTCCAGCTAAAGGTTAGTGAATGAAGAGGATTGGCCTGTAAAAGGTTCCTCACACTCACACATCTCTTCTAACATGGTTCCTCAATGGCAGAGCTGAACGTGTGTAACTAAAGACTAACTTTCCCGAGGCTCAATGGTTTCGTGGCTCAACGTGGCAACTTACTAGGAAAGGGTCATGTAACTGGCAGAAGAAGCTAAATGATTAACTAACTACTACAAATAATTCAGTAATTACTATAAATTATTCAGTAACTACTACAAATACTTCAGTAATTACTATAAATTATTCAGTAACTACTACAAATAATTCAGTAATTACTATAAATTATTCAGTAACTACTACAAATAATTCAGTAATTACTATAAATTATTCAGTAA
>JBBIGC010142768.1:0-20150 GCA_037576955.1 Lepidarchus adonis | reverse complement strand
TGCAGTGAGTGATTCAGTATCTGCAGTGAGTGATTCAGTATCTGCAGTGAATGATTCAGTATCTGCAGTGAATGATTATAAATGTTAATTGCAAATGTAAACAGGTGAAAGATAAAGAGAACCAGAATGATGATGATGAGAAGGTTGTGGAGGAGCAGGTGGACATTAAAGAGACTGATGGAATGGAAATCCTGCTAAAGGAACTTGCTGAGTGGCCCGATATGGTGGAGGAGGAGATCGTAGAGCTGAATGAGGTCAGAGAGGAGCTCAGAGATAAGGAAGAGAGCTTGAGCTGGAGGAAAAGGGACGTACTGCTTCTGATCTGATGTGTTCTCCATTCCTATGTAGAACACTCGTAATCCAGACTTTCCATATCTTCTAGATGATCTTTCTTCATCTTCACTGTTTATTGTGTCCTCTGCTGCTTTTATGTAGTAGCTGTGTCTCAGTCGGTCGGTCACACTGCTACTGTCACAACAAGATGAAGAGGACATGGTCGAGGAAGCTCATTGAGAAGGAGAACCAAAGGGCACGGATTGAACAAATCTATGGGTCTCTATGGGTCACCATAGACGAAAAAACAAAGAACAACAAAATACTTACATAGAAAATGTATTTAATAAGACCAGACTCACCTGCCTTTAGGAGAAGTGAGGAGAGTGAGTTAATCCCTGAGAAGTGCAACCTGTGTACGTGTTATTCCAATGTTGTCTGCATTGTGTTCTGGCGTGTAAAGAAGAGTCTTGAGACAATAGTGAATCTCAGTTCCTTTAGTCAATCACAACTGTAATGATAACAGAAATACATGCAACCATGAGCTGTGTGTGTGGTGCATCTGCCAGGCTCAGTTTCATTCCAGCCATATGAGTAAATGCTTCTTGTGAGTTCTAAATTACAAAATTATGTAATAAGTAACTAATTTGGAAAATAAATAAATAAATCGTCCAGTTAAATGCCAAAATGAGCCTCAAAAATAAATATGTAGTAGATTTTTTAAATAAAAAATATTTTTAAAAAATCTTAAAAATAAATTAAACATAATTAGACAAATTATTTCAAACTGTGATTGGAATTCCATTTTCTATAGCTTCATTATATAAAAACAGAAATTCACAGCACTGCACTTAAATCACATCAGCAGGAATCTATAGTGTGTTTAAAAACATAAAAACATTAACATTCTTAAAACAAATATTTCCATACCTGTAATTATAACAGAAATACATGCAACCATGAGCTTTGTGTGTGTTGCGTCTGCCGGGCTCAAGCAAGCGGTTAGCAAAAGGTGATGGATTTTAACGAAAGTTAAAGTTAACGAATTCAAATCTCAGTAGTATTCATACAGATGGATCCTCATATGATACGGGACAAAATAAGGCAATAAGTCTCATTCAAATCACACTTTTAAAGCAGCTTTTATCGGCAGAGTGCAACTCAACTCCATCTTACCTCCAGCAATGAGAGAAAATGCTTTGACCGGAGCACACACAAATTGGCATTACCATGCTGAGCACACACACACTCAAGAACATACAGGTAGGAGGGAGAACTTCAAAATAAAAGCTTTAACATTAAAAAATATATTTTGGTGAAATTCTAAAGGTCCACCCCAACTGCTACAAAAGGATGTACAGGAGAAGAGAGGCCATTTTGTTTAGGGAGCCATTTTAGTTTGGGTGGCCATTTTGTCTTGAGTTGCCAGTCCCCCCTGGCAGTCTTGGTTGGTGTCCCTGTCCAAAGTATCAGTGTCTACATGGTTCAGTTTGTAAGGACCATGTTCAGTAATGTAAAGAATGGGGTTTGAGTCTCCGGTGATACCGTTTTCTCCTCACTGAGCACTCTTGTACTGTCCCTTTTGGTGTCTGGCTTCTCTCACTCTAGCAAAGTGGTTAGCTAACTCACCTCTGAACCACAGAGCTGTGAGTTTATCCTGCCTTCACGTGCTATGGGAATTATGGTAAATGCCAATAACCGATGTGACAATTGCACATGAATGCCCCCTCATGTTGTAATTTGCACTGGAGAACTGGGTGATAATGTTGGTGCACGAGCAGTCGAGATGAAAGAAACTTTGACTTTTCAACATGGCGGAGAATCATGAATGGTAAGCATTGCATCCTATTAAACTTTTCTTTTTTTTCTTTTCGGTGTTGATTCTTTTTTTTTTTTTACAATTTATTATCCACACTATTATACACACTTATGTCAAGTCATGACGAATGTATTTTGATGAGTTTGTATTGTGACTTTGTTAATAATATCCAGCTCTTGTGTGCACTGATCTCGCTCCCTACATGAACATGGGTGAACAACCAAACTTCTGTTTACTCTGCCTGACCTGTGAAAGTAAATATTCCAAAACTGAGTACAAACATCTTCATCTCAATCGTCAGCTTCGATGCAATTGCTGAGTTTGAGTACTCCTGAAGACCATGTAAAAGAATTTGCGCTTGCTAAAGCTTGAAAAAAAACAATATAAGCAAGCAGCACTCCCAGAGGAAAATATTTCTTCTCACAACAGTCTTTTCTTTGTCTCATCAGAAATAAATAAGTTTTTTATTTAAAGATTACTGAGGTCTGATTTCTTTCTCCTAAAACCTAATTAGGAGAAACAAGGAGCAATAAAGCACTTCACTTCAACAAAAGAAAATGCTTGAGACAATGAGGAGAATTTGCTAAAGACCTTTGTCTTAAGTTGAAGCGTTTTTTATTTGCTCCTTGTTTCTCCTAATGAGGTTTTAGTAGAAACAAATCAGACTTTAGTAATCTTTAAATAAGTAGCTTATTTATTTCTGATGAGACAAAGAAAAGGCTGTTGGGCTAGCGCAGCAGTTAGTGACAATATGTCTAGGTTAAGTTGATCTAGTTTAGCCTGCATTTAGCTTCTGCTTTAAGTGCCCTTTTTTCATACAGTTGCTATTGAATGATGATGTTACACGCAAGTGATTACCATATTTCCCCAACAATGATTACTTGAAATTAAATGTACGGTTTACTGCAGCAATTAACAGTTTGAAAAGCAAAGAGAGGTCACTGACGATGTTCTGTCACTTCTTCGGTGCTGCCACATCCAGCCTCTCAAACTTTTTCAGCCTTTTGCTACATTACGTTTCACCCTAGAATATAATACAAGCTGGAAAAAGCCCAATTTAACAGAAATAAAGGGAACAAAACTTAATTTTCGGCGAGGAAAAGACTCGATTGTATAAACATTGTCAATTGCGATCTGTGCTGCTTTGCTGTCCTGATGTCTGACATACATTTGTTACCGGTCTCTGTCTCGGATATTGCAGACGTTGCTTCACGAAAGCAAAGACCTGGAGCTTAAATTCTGCAGCGTAGTTCTTGCATTGCAGCATGATATTGTAAGTTCTAAATGTTATCAATTTAACTGTTCACACTTAACTATGGTATGATGTCAGTATAGATTTGCCAAGTTAGATCTTTTTACTTCGGTTGGTAAATTCAGTAACGCTGCGGTTAATAATATGGGGTGGCTTAACTTTTTTAAAACTTAAATGAGCATTTTCTGTGGATTAAAGAATGGGATGTCCTATAATGTGGGGCAGCCTATTGTTGGGCAAGTATGGTAAGGCTCCTTAGTCGTTCTGAGAGTACCTGTACGGTGAGTGTTGAATGCACGTGCACCAATGCCAAGAAAAAATAGTCTGTCTTTTGTCTTAATCCAGCTCTGCCTACAGCTACTGCCGTTGTAATATAAATGCCAAGCAAAAATGGCCAAGCAGCCCTGAGCTGTTCTCCTCACCTCCTCACCTCCTTCCATACTGTACGTAGTTACACAATAGAACCAAACTGCATTTCTCTTGAAAGCTCTGTGCCTTCACTTAGTCTTTATAGCTGTACTGCCTCTTCTTTTTTTTATCCAATCTTTTTGCCATAACAGTTAACATTCAAAGTTTATATTGACTGAAATTGTAGCTCATTCGCCTGAAATGACCTGCATGCAGCCAACTAATGGAATGTTCCCATACGTAATACAAAAGACCAGAAGCATAGTTGGATCATAACAGTAATGCATGAATGCACAGTAGTTGGGAAAACATATGATTTTCAGTCTGACCATTTTCATTATGGTCCCATGGCCACACATTGAATAGTTACCTTTAACACTTTAATATACTTATTTTATTTCTTTTCTGTATTGTAACTAACCAGTTGTCTGTCCTCCCTCCACCTACTTGGCCCCACCAGGCAAGAGTCATCACAATCTTATTTAGTTAACAGATCCTTTAAGTTGCATATTAAATTTGACCAGATTAAAATTATGCTGGGTTGTGTCTCACTGACCCTGACAACAATTACAAAAATAAAAATTAGAAACTAGTAACTGCTTAACTTCATAAGGAGGTATTATCCTCTTAGCGGCAATCAAGCCTGTGAGCCAAACTTTACAGTACATGCATTTTCCATAAGTGAGTTGTCAGGTTTCGGGCTTCCAGGAAGTAGATGTAAGGATGAATGCATGAAATAGATCATCACAAAAAACAAGACAACGCAAGAACCAAAACTCAACAGAAACTTGAAACTGATACCAGAACTGACCTAAAATAGAGCTCACACACGAGAAATACTGTACGTACCACAGAACACCTGGGTGTGGGTGGAGACGAGCAATGAGAGACAGGTGAGGAGATTAACAGGCAGTTAAGAAGTTAAGAAAAACACAACATATGGACCAACAAGTGGCACTAAAAACAAACAACATGGCACAGGAGACACGGGATTGTCATCATTCAGATGCGCAGCTGGGTTCATGGGTAAATTTACTCAGGAAGGGTTAAATTACCTTCCCTAAAAATCTTTGGACACTCTATCAACATTTAAACAAGCTGTCCGCTTCTACAAAGGACGTAGGTGCAAGGATGTGCACTTTATTTGTTTGTTAAATGCAAAAAACAAATACCAAAACATGGAATCTGGTTAAACAGCCACTTGAACATGGCAAAAAAAAAACACAACGATGAGACAAGGTACGACAAAATACCAACAAGATCAGACAATGTTAAACCAAACCCTGAGGAGGGGCGTAGACATATGTAAATTACAGCCGCTGCAAAAAGGGTCTAAGAAACACATGAACTCGGACATGAACAAAACGCTACCACATGGCTAAATTAACAGACTGAGAAAGCATAAGAAATAAAAGGAGTATCAAGTCAATGGATCACTGACCGTGAAATGAGCATTACTACTAAGGTACCATCTCCATTTGGTGTCTTACTGTCGGTAAATACGCACTTTTACATGTCATTAACTTTGTAACTAGTAACTAATATCCAACATGTTCAAATGCTTTTAAGACAACAGGAGCGGTCCGTTAGACATGCATAGCATAAAACGAATGTGTCTGAATACAGAGATATTAAATGTGAATTTGCAGCCATTGTAGCTTTTGTAGCTTAAAAATTAATTGGGCAATTGGTTCAATTGATCTTGAAAATGAAAGAAGAAAGAATTCCATCAACACATCTGTATATATTTTAAATTATTCTGAGAATTCACCTCCCATACATGCACAAGCTGAATGGTTGGTGTATGCTTCAGTTGTATTAAAGAGTTTATCTTATACTCTTTTAGGACTCTCCAAAGAGAAACCCATTCATCAGGAATTCATTGTTCACATTCACAGTATATAAGGCCCCTGTATATGTATATTTTTAAGGCTAACTGCTGTAAAACCCCTAAAAAAGGATTTAAACTTCTAGCCAGACATGAAACAAACCACAATCAGTGTTTTACAGCAGTAATAGATGTAAGTACTGAATGAATACTCAAGGAGTTATTAAATTCAGTTTTATTTGCATAGTGTGATATTCTTATCTCTGTCACAATGCAAGGAGGTATAGTTGAGTTACTGACATATTTGGTGATGTGGAAGCCTAATAAAATCTAGCATCCACTTCTCTACCAGCATGCCCGTTCCATTAGAATGGAGAGCAAAGGTCAGATTGCTCTTGAATTGTAGTTCATTGATCTGTCTTTCATTTGTACAGTTGAGGGCAATTTCTGCTCTTGTGTGAAGAGTTGCTCAGTCAGAGGTCAATATGTCCGCACCAGCGGGGGAGCACAGGAAGTGGAAGAGTTTTTTTGGTTGTTATATTACAGTACACAGCAAAATACTGTAATAATGCCCTTGGGTATGAGAGCCGACAGCAAAAACCTGCTGCATTTTTAGTTAAACATTGCACATTGTTAAACACTGTCTTAAAAATGAAGGTTTCTTGATGTAGATTTTCACAAACTGAGCAGATGAGAGGTTCTTTGGGAAGGGGGAAGAGTCTCTCTTCTTTTGCATCATTTTCAGTGGGTGTAGCATTTACTTTGGCACAGTATGTTCTTGCTGAAATGTAGTTTGAACTTTTCAGCACTTTTCAGGACCTTGAACAGCCACCTCTTAGATAGAGCACGATTAACTGAGATTCAGTGTGAAGAAGGTTTGTGCCCTGGAGGCCATTCACTCTGCTGCTGAAAGGGTAACTCTTCCTCCACTGAATACAAACCACAAGGGGAGTTATTTGCAGAGCAAAATCATTGTTTACATCATTGGTTTTTCATCATGGTGGAAGCACTTGTGTGAGGAAAGTACATGTATATAAAATGTCATAAACTGCAAGACACTTTATTTTCAATTGAGCAGGAAGAATAGTTTTTTCAACGCTGTTAGAAAAAAGGCCAGCTACCCTTTACAATGCATGAACAGTTCACAAATGGAGGAACCAAGGGTTGTTATCCCAGCAATAAAAATCCAAAGTGCCCTTACCTTCACTTTTCTACACGATTGACATTTCCACAATGATGAGCCCTACAGTTCCCGTATGAGTTATTATGGTTGTTTGGCACCATTGACTTTACATCAAATTTTGTCAAATACAGCATAACCCTCACTGCATAAATTATGAAATATAGTCAGATATACCTATCCACGTGATGGAATTACAATCACAGACCCTAAGAAGTTGGGTGGTTGTGTAAATGGAAATAAAGATTATTGATTGCAAATGGTGACAAGCATTTGATAAACGCATTTTATTTATAATAGAAAATGGGAAAACATGTCAAATGTTGAATGTGAGACATGATACCATTTACATGAAAAATATTGGCACATTTCATCAAAGTTGGAGAGGCAGATTCTCTCAGACGTAATGATGGGCTGAAGGGGAAACTTCATCTAAAATTCTGGGAAAAGTTTTTGAATAATAATCTTCAATGTAAAATTGAGATTGTTCACAGTACATATAAAAAAAAAAACCTCTTGTTGCATAAGGGACAAGGCTGAAAATCCATACTGGATGCATGTGATTGTGCCCTCAGATGGCACTACATTTGGAATAATCATAATTCTGTCATGGAAATCACTTGGGATCATTTCCAGAAATTATTGTCTCATTCAAAATGACCTTTTTTGATACATGTACTTAGTTAACACATTTGATTTGTTTTCTGTTGTGAATAAAATATGGGTTTTAAATTTTGCAAATTACTACATTTTAGTTATATTTTACACAACATGTCAACTTTTGGGGAATTGGGGTTTTAAGTTGCGAGTTGTCATAGCAGCCAACATGATGAAACTATAGTTATTTGTTGTTCTTAAAGTACCAGCAAGAGGCAATTATGCTTAAACATTTAATATCCTACAGATAAAACACTACTTGTTATATGTCAAGTGGCTTTATCAGCTGTTCTTAACTCCCTTTCATCACCTTTTTTATTAGAAGTGCTGCTGTAAATAACTGAGTAATGATTTCACCCACAGATCTCAGAAGGCTTCTCAAAATATCTTCAGCCAGGAGTCAGACAAAAATCAATGGCAAAGTGCTTCTTAAAGAATAAGCTATAGGTAAGGTTATTTGGGGGATTTTTTTGTTGGGTCTAATATAAATGTTTCTAAATGGTTGTGAAAGCTATTATAGAACCTTTACATCTGTGAATGGTTTTTACATTTTAAACACATCATTTCTGCTAAAATGGTTAAACAACCACTGAAAGGTTTTATAAGGAAATGATAGTGGATAGTGGATTCAATAGCATCACTCTGAGGAACTTCTTAAGGCATTTCTTTTACTCCTATTTTTGCTATTTTCAAAAGGATGGATTTGGTCATGTTTGTAACATATGATGAGGGAGCTTCTCTTTAAATGGCTATGACTGGGGAAAGAAATAGATAGAAATAGAAATAGAAACTCCTTTTCTCATTGGGTGCAAGGGCCAGTTAGTATGTCCTTGGCAAAGGGGAACAGAGGTCATGTGGTAGCCTACAGATTTGAAAACTCTTTCAGTAGCTCTTCAGTAAAATAGAGAATCAATATCCATACAGACCTTCTTGAGCTAACTGCAGTGCACAGCTCCAGTGTTGGGTCCTGTGGACCTACAGTATGTGTTTGACCTGCATACACCTGTCCCTCATGTGATGAGCCAACAACCAAGCTTGGAGCAGAGGGAGGAAAGACACAGGTCATTCTACTCAGTCTTATGCTTATGCTTAAAAAGGAAGACGATTGTCTATAAGTCAGATACTTCATGCTGTTGTGGTAGTTTATATTTGAAGACAGACAGGTGTGTTTTCTTATAGCACAAGTAGATACGAATGGTAGTGGAATTTGCTCAATGGGCCAAGGTCAAGGTTCCAATTGGCGACTCAACTCAAAAGGCAGCCTTTAGGGAAACTAACACACGATGTCCCTGGCTTGATAAATATTAGGAACATGGTTCTATATATTATCTTTGGTACGGAAACAACTAATGGAATTTTACATCATGAACTAGAAGATATTATAGTTTGAATAAGGGAATTGTAGATGTGACTCAAATTAGACCAACTGCATGAAGTTGGGGGCACTGCTATTCCAGACCAGGGAAGAACCATGTGTATCCATAAATGGGTTGTCACAATTCTGTTTCTGTGAACAGTACTGTTTAGAAGCAGTTTGTGGAGAACAGGCAATCAGAAGTCTCTATGGAGCTTCTTGGTTGGTTAATGTCAATTAAACAGACTAGAACCTTCTGGAACTGTTGTGTTTTAGTGTAATTTTCAGGTAGATTGATTTTCCACGACAGTGTGACTAAAGAGGGGAAGAAAGGAGGAAGCAGAATTGTTTTTGATCTTAGACACTAATTAATAGTCACTATTTGGCTCAGATGACTGCTGCACCTCACACTGTATCTAATATAAAGGCAATGCCTGAAACCAGGAATCATTTCTTTTCTTGCAGACACATTTCATTTTTGACCCTGGAAAGATGTGTTTGTATTTCAGTCATGTATTGTAAACTAATGTTTGCATATTTGTTTTTTTCATGGCATTTTAGGCAGTTTTCCATTATCTCTGTTAATGACTACATGGGAGTGTAATTGTCTCACTGGAGCAGAACTTAGAGGTTTTGGGTGGAGTGGGGTGGCTCTCATCTCTCTTGCTGAAAGGAAGCTTTGTGTTTGTTTGTCTTGCATCCGATTATCTCGGGGCTTAATTGATCTCATTATTGAACCTGGCTTGGGGTTTTGTATTTATCCAGTGTATCCAACTCTACAAGATAAGACTACATTCTTATCTTTCCCTCTTAAGCCACTTTGCCCAGCACTGTTGGGAAATTTCAAAATATCCTGTGGTAAGGTTAATTGCCCAATTAAAACAAGACATTTTAGACTTTGGGGTTGTAGTGAAACAAAGACATTTAAAACTTTACACTGGGAAATAAACACAAAGAATAGATTGAATTCTAAAAAATACAAAATGATATGGACATTACTGTACATACAGTGGTGTGAATACCACACACACACACACACACACACACACACACACACACACACAACAGTGGTTCATCACACCTGAGTTCAATATCTCTAGTCACACCCAGGCCTGATTACTGCCACACTTGTTCTCAATCAAGAAATCACTTAAATAAGAAAACAAAAGATCCTCAAAAGCTAGACATAATGCTGAGATCCAGAGAAATTCAGGAACAAATGAGAAAGTAATTGAGATCCATTAGTCTGGAAAAGGTTATAAAGCCATTTCTAAAGCTCTGGGACTCCAGCCAACCACAGCGAGAGCCATTATCCACAAATGGCAACAACATGGAACAGTGATGAACCTTCCCAGGAGTGTCCAGCCGACCAAAATTACCCCAAGAGCGCAGTGATGACTCATCCAAAAGGTCACAAAAGACCCCACAACATCTAAAGAACTTCAGGCCTCAATTGCCAATCAAGGTCCGTGTTCATGACTCCACCACAAATAAGAAACGGGGTGGCAAAGATGAGTTTGGGCCAAAATTCCTCCACAGCTGTAAAAGACTCATTGCAAATTATCGCAAACACTTCATTGCAGTTGTTGATGCTAAGGGCCCAACCAGTTATTAGGTTTAGGGGACAATCACTTTGTCAAACAGGGCATTGTAGGTTTGGATTTTTTTTCTCCCTTAATAATAAAATGCTTCACTTAAAAAGTGCATTTTGTTTTATTTGATTAATATTTAAATTAGTTTGATGATCTGAAACATTTATGTATAACAATCATGGAAAAAGGGGCAAACAAATTTTCATATCTTAATTCCTGTCTGGAAATATTCAACATTCTGCTGTATATTGTAAATTCCAATCAGCAATAACATTTAACACACCACACTGAAAGGTAAAGTGACTAATCCTGACTTTCTAGATAATCAAATATAGTGGCAGCAGGTAAACAGTAACTCCTTAAAGCAGGAAAATGGGAGAGTTTACCCCTCAGGTCAGCATCTCAGGTCGGATCCCAAAATGGAGCTCCTGTTGCAGAACATCTCAATGTTTTATGATGGAACAGGGTTCGAGCTCCACAGTCAGAGCTGATTTAGTGATATGAGTGGAGATGTTCTCCGTATAAGGCAGGTGGTTTTAATGTTTTGGCCCAATAGCCTCCAAACACTCAACTCTCTTTCACACTTGTTTGGACTCCACTTGTATTTATTAGATTGACGTGCTTGGCTGTTATTAAACTCTAGCATTATTAGCATCATTTCCTCTAAATGGCCTTTGCCTGACTATTGTTGACCTTTATACGTTTGCTATCTGTTGGGAATTTCTACATGAGGAGCATGTTTTCCCTCTCAGAGTCTTGACTTCTCTTAATCTTTTTCTTTAGTGCTGAAGTTAGAGTTGTTACTTGCACTCTCTGTGGCCTTGGACCCAGATTTCTGCTTTTTGAAAATGTCTTTTGTACACAAAATATAAATAAATATAAACAATAGTATTTCACGGTCATTCTAGGACATGCTGTGCATAAGTGGGAATGAAATGAGGTACTCATGTCCTGGTTCATGTAATAGCAATAATAAAATCAAGCAGCATGTAAACACCATTAAAAATGCAATTAAAGATTTAATTATACACAGAGCAAAGGATAAGAGAGCTTGTAAAAATGTAAAGGTGGCCAAATGGGCTAAATTTGCAGAAATGTCATAAAATGAGGCAATACTAATCATAACACCAAATAGTACAGTGAAAAACCACAGATAAAAAAGCAATTTTTCCAGCAGAATTTCAACAAGATGCTAATTTTGAAGCAATAACTTAACATGCAATGACTAGTGATGGTGGGATTTGTTCAGTAAGATGCCAGTTTGTCAGTCCCACAACATCTGGAAAGAAGCTGTTCCTCAAGCTGGTGGTTCTGGCCTTGAGTCTCCCACCTAAAGGGAGGAGGCAGGGTGCGTAGAGTTTTCCATGATGCAGGAAGCCTTTCTCCTGCACCTGCTGTTGTAAATTTAACTGATGGTGGATCAGTTCGATTTCGCAGCTGTGGTCTAATGGTTCGAGAAGTGGATTTGTGCCCGAAGGGTCACTGGTTTGGTTCAGGCATCTAATCCCTGACTGTACATCGTTCTGTAAAAGAGCATTTGCCAAATGTTGCCATTATTCCCTGGTCTTGAAAAATATCTTAATATATTTACAAGTGCTACTGTTGTACGCAAAAGTGAACACCCTGGTCAAAGAAAGTCACAAAAAAGTTTTGTGCTTACATTTTTTGAGATAAATCATAATTTTGCAGCCTTCATGTAGTACTGTTCTCATAATACAGCCAAGTCTGTCACAGAGAGTAAATGAAAATGTAGATGAAAAGCTTTTCCTAAAATCACAAGCAGAAGATTCCACTTATCCCAAAAAATTGATTGGTTAGATGAGCTGAGCTCCAGCTTGGTTGGAATACATTGTACTAACCCCTGGTTTAGTCAAAAGGTCAAACGACATTGTTGTTGTAAATTGGGGAACTGGATTATGATTGGTTAAGACTTATGAAAGCTCGCAACTGTCCTTGAAATGAAAAGACGATGACCGCATTGCTTCACCTACCTCTCCAGTAGAAGTTGGAGAAAAAGCGAATAATCCGCATGAGTATTTCAGAGTGATTCTCTGGCAACATATTGGGCCGTTTGATGCTTGTCTCTCTTAATATACTCACTCATTGGGCTTGTTATGGGTGCTCATTATCACAGCTGCATGTTTGAGGACAGTGCATGATGTTTGTATTGGAAAACACAATGGTTTCTATTGTGGGAGACAGAAGAGGCTGCATTAGGGATTTCTTGATGATCGTTAGTCTGAAGCTGATTCATACACATGGAGTGATATGAGGAACCATAAATACCTAAACTCATAAGCTTTATGGAGCAATGGGCTTATTAAAAGTTTATTCAATGGTAAGAATCTGTTGCTCTACAGTGATGTTTTCTGAAGAAGCCTTAGTTTAAGCTGCACTATTTCTTTCTACATTTTAAATTTCAAATAAGGTGTCAAGAAAGTTATTTAGCGTTAATGCGAATCAATTTTGTCTCCTTTTCAAATGAGTGTGTGCGTTGGAGAGAGAGTGAGAAGAACCATTTAAAAGTTAATGCAACCTTCCATCTTTTAAAATTAGTTGATTCTCTTTCCAAGAGTCATGTCGAGGTCAAAGACGATTTAGAAACCTAAGTGTATATGATAATGAGACGCATTATCAGAGGTGAACAAAGTATCTAACTTCATTACTTACGTAAGTGAAAGTACAGATACCACTAGTCAAATGTTACTCTAAGTGAGTCATACAGTCGAATTTCACTAAAAGTACTGAATTACTTGATTCCAAAAATACTTGAGTATTAAAAATACATATTTCACTGATTTGTTGATTTATTGCTACAACACAATATCTAATGCATTAATACTTCAGTAAATATTATTTATGTTGAAGTAGCTCCATTTACATGCGATCATTAAAAGTTAATAGGGAAGCCCAGAAAGTGATTTCACTGGCTATACTGCACATAGTAACAGTAATATTACTTATTATTGATATATAAAAGTTTACACAATTTTATTGCAAACTTTTAATTGTTGTTAAAAAAACGTTTACAGATTTCAATAAGCTTCCATTAGACGGCAAGTTTTTTATGCTGTGATATAGGTTGTTTTAGACAAACATGGCGCACACTTAAAACAATATTAATTTTTTCTTACCTTTCTGTAAACTTAAACATTGACTATAAATATGGCCAATATGGTGTGAGCATGAAGTGTTGCCGTCTCCATCTTCATCTTCATCTCCGTCTACTGTCCACCTCTGCATATTATGCTGGACAAAAAACCCAAAACAACAATGGACATTTAATGGCATGCCTATAAAACAAATTAATAGTGGCTGCACATCTTTCTTAACTACTGTATATTCTGCAGTTCTTACTCTGGGCTGCAGTGTGAAATAATGGTGCTAATTTTCATTTTCAGGTTCTTGCTTAATCAGATGTCCCTCTCTTGCAAGCATATGATTCATTCCAAAGAGTAGCACATAAAGTCCACCTACATGCCCCAAATGGAGCTGCTTATGGCACCCACACTGCCCACACGTACACACACTCGAGAGGCTTCAATAACTCCCACTAGACATCAGAGCGTATTGTCCTGAATTTGTGTGGGTACAGCAGAGCTTTTTTTGGTTTAGAGTAGTTTTAACAGGAAACACTGGATCTTGCTCTTTCACACCATTTACTTCTTGATTGTTTGACTTGCCTTGGCCTGAACAGAAACACCAGGATCTATGTGTCACCATTGTAGAGTCATGCCTTTTTGACCTATAGCCAGAAATAATCAATAAAAGGCTCAAACAATACAACAACAAACTATAAATGCATATAAAGTAACTATGGACCTATGAGCCCACACAACACTTGAAGAACTCTCAGGAAATGTTGGTCCTACTGTGCAGTATTCCAGTGGTATTTGAAGGTTTGTGACCCCTTTAAACTATCTATAGTTTTCTATCTATAGTTTTTATGAATGTGACAAGAAAACTAAAGTATTTATTGAAAAAACTATCCAATTACATCTGCATATAATAAGTGAAACTGTTCTGTTAGTAATTGGCATGAAGAAACGTTTGCAGTGACTGTTGATTAGTCCTGGGCATTGATTTTAGACCAGGGGTGCCCAAAGTCAGTCCTGGAGGGCCGCTGTCCTGCACAGTTTGGTAGTTCCCTTCCTCAAACACACTCCTTGAACCTGGCAATTAACAGGTGAGTTGTACCTGGTGTGCTCGATCAGGGAAATCACCAAACTGTGCTGGAAACTGGCCCTCCAGGACCGGAGCTGGACACCCCTGCTTTAGACCATTCCGCCATACAGAACAGCTTCAGCTCTTGGTGGGTTTGCTCTCATGAACCACTTGCCTTAGATCTTTCTACAACATTTTGATTGGATTAGGGCCAGGACTTTCCAGAACATGCACTTAAGTCTTCTTTAACCATTCTTTGGTAAAACCGCTTGCATGTTTAGGATTATTGTTTTGCTGCCTGACTCAGACTCAAGTCTCTTGAGATTCAGTTTATTGACACATATTTTCATTCAGAATTATCTGGTATAGTTCAGAATTCATTGTTTGCCACTGTTTTTGTGTCTTAATTGTTTCAATTTATTTTTTGGTTTTTGATTTTTATTTTGCCATGTAAAGTGACCTTGAGTTTGAGAGGCACAATTTAAATTCAAATTATTATTATTATTATTATTATTATTATTATTATTGTTCCATCAATGACGGCAAGGCCTCCAGGCCCAGATGTAATAAAATAGGCCCAAATCTCCGGCAACCATGTTTCACAGATGGGATAAAGTTCTTATGTGGGAATGTTGTGATTTTCTGTCTCCAAATTTAACAATTCTGGTTTAAGCTAAAAAAATATATATAAATATTAAAATATAATATATTTTCTTTATTTCTTTCCAGTATCCGGAGTTATCTCTGAAGGTTGAACACTAGGGTAACAACTATTTTGAGGGTTGATTGGTGGAGTCAAATTTTCTAGCATCTTGGATTTTTTTGAGATCCACAAGCATCTCCTTTGTTCAAGCCGTGATCTACTGAACATCCATAAACGTGTTGGATAAATTAGGCTTTGCTGGATCCCTGTTCTTTATATAAAACAGGGTCTCCCACTCACACCTGATTGACATTCTGTTAAACTAAAACACCAGACTCTAATTTCATCTTCAAATTATAGGATTTTTAAAAATAAATATATGTCTAAATTTAATTTTGAACCTTTGTTTAACCAGTTGTTTTTTTAATCTATGTTTAGGACTTAAAAATCATATGACGTTTAAGGTTACATTCATTCATCATTCAAACCGCTCATACAGTTTAGGTCATGTGGAAGATGGATCCGAATTCAACTGACTATGGGCCAAACCCACCAGGAGGCCAACCTATCACAGGGCAGCCATTCAGACACACACTCACACCTATGGTCAATTTAGAGTAGCCAGTCTCCTGCTTGTTATTAAAGCTCTTAATGGGCTGGCAAATCAGTGCCGTAGTCATCTGGTTCACGTTTATTGTCCAACCAAAGCACCTGAGTCGTCCGATCAGCTATTGCTCAAAGCCCCAAAGGCCAGATTGAAGACCAGAGGTGACCAAGCCTTTGGGGCGGCTGCTCCTAGGTTTGGAATGGCGTACACTGGCATATCCGATCTGCTTAGACATGGAAAACTTTAAATTCACTCAATTTTCTATGGTTTTTACCCCAGAGTGACCATTTATAGCCATTTATAGCTTTTTATCTTATGTGCCAAGTAATTGTTTTACACTCTATATGTCATTTATTTTTTTGCCAATACTTTGTTTCCTTATGTTAGGTTTTATGTTTCCTTTATGATGATGAATTTTCATGTTCTTATTGATTGTATAGCACTTTTGTGCCCCAGATGTTTAAAATGTGCTGTATAAATAACCTTTAACATTATAAGTCTTTGGAAAGTTGGAAGAAAACCTAAGGGAAAAAAACACCATGAACACGCAATCTCCACATAGAAAAGCATGTGTGGCCGAAATGGAGATCAAACTCAGGACCTTCTTGCTGCGAGGCGCCAGTCCTAATTAACACAGCACTATTTTTGAGTTTTGAGCAGTATTATATAATGACAGGACTAATATTGTTCTGCTCACACACAGTTAGCTAATACATTGAGTGGTTATAATGTATTTATTCATTATATTGTCCTCTAGTGCATTAAGATCCTTCATTGTAATACAGTACAGGTATAAGTAAGAGCTTCTGACGTTCCTGTGGTAACCATCAAATGTACTGTTTTAAAATCTATACTTTTCAAAATAAATTATGATTTATAACCCAATCTCAGCACTCGAGAGTAAATGAGAGTGCCATTTAGATTAATTTAATCTCTTTACGCTCTTCTGTTTTATTCTCAATGACCTCTATCTTTGATAACGGGCTGTAAAATCAGTCAATAGTAATTGATTGTCATGGCGTGATTACAAAAATGACCAGTTTCTGACACATTTGGAGAAGTAATTTTACTTCAGTTTACAGCCCATTCGTCATAATTTATCTTAGTCATCTCATTTAGACTTAAAGAGAAAATGCTTTCGGCATCTATGAATACTTTCTCCTCTAATGTAATGAACAAAAGCTACATTGAATAGGATTCATGCATCTCCTTAACCTGCTCTTAATAGACCTGTCTAACAGAATGGCATTAAGAAATACCATGTGGTACAATGTACCAATTAGTCTATAGTCTGTACAAAAACTATGCTGCAAATATGTTGTTTTGAATTGTTTTGCCACAAATATGTATTTACACACATCCACCTTTTCAGCTTACAGTAGTTTATCAATTCATTCCCATATGCTTTTTGAAAAATATGATATAGGTAGGCTTTTTCACAACATATTATATTCATAACTTTACTTTATTAAAGGAAAAATCCTTTACATCATCTGTGTGGAAAAAGTAAACTTTGACAACAATCAAATTTTTCCCCATGGGAGGGATTTCAAGCCTGAATTGCTCTTTTAATGTCCTGCCACAGCATCTCAATGGGGTTCAAGTCAGGAGGTTGATTAGGCCACTCCAAATCCTTGTTATTTCCTTTGCGCCATTCAGAAGTAGACTTGCAATTGTGGTTTGGCTTGTTTTCTGCATAACCCAGTTATACTTGAACTTCAGATCAAGGATGAACAGACACACACACCAATTTCTCATGCAGACTTCATGGTTCCATCAATCCAGCAAATCACCTAGACCCAGATTCAGCAAAACACCTCCATACTGTCAAACTACTACTATTCATTTGTGTAACAATGAATCGATTTATATCAAAGCATCAACCAAAATAGTGTATTATCCAATATATCAATCAGACACAGGAAAATCTGTGTTCATTTCACAATTAATTTGACTTAATTTTACTGAGAAGCAGCTTTTGCTAATGACTGCAATGTTACTTGAATAAAAGTGTTCAGATTATAAGCTGTTATAATTTGTGAAATGATGGAAATGTAGCAGATTGTGCGAAATTTCATCATATTTTATATTTACCACAGACCCCAATATCAAATGGAATTACGGTATAGAAAATGATCGAATAGTTGACATTATCAATGTAGACTCAAATCCTGAGGATACACTCCTATGATATTCTTATTATGGAATGCTGTAAGCTTTAGGCCAACAGGACAAAGGGGAACAATATCTTGACTCTTCAGTTTACAGAATATTATTCCAAAAAGCTTAAGGGTCATTTAGGTCTGTTTGGCAAATGTGGGAAAAATCTTTGTTTCTCTTGGTGAGTAGAGGACTTTCTCTTTACAGCTCTATCATGGATATTCTTTTTGTTTATTCTGTTTCTAAACCGGAGAATCACTGATTTTATCTGAGGTGATCAGGTTCAGCAGTTTCTTGTGTGCTCATGTTAGGTCTTTTGTGACTTCTTGGATGAGTCATTGCTGAACTCTCAGAAGTACTTTAGCAAGCTGGCCACTTGATTTACAATTCTCAGTTTTCTAGGTTTGGAAATAATGGATATCACTGTGATTTGCAGACCCTTAGAAATGGATTATGTACATTCATGTGATTAAGTAAGTAGGCCTTATAAATTGTTTTATATTTTTTGAAATATATTTGAACAGGAACCATTTTACATTCTTAATCCTGTGCCTACAAATAAAGGTGGAGCAAAACCATAAGGAAGAGAAGATTTTTAGTCATTATTCAACAACAATATCCACAGATTATTCTTCTGAGGAGGAAGTACTTCCCTAACTTCTGAGACTAGTATTGCCCCATCAGCAGAAATATTTTCATGCATATGTTATCAGCTTGCTAATATTTAACCACTCTTCTGTGCAAAAATTCTAGTTCAAGATGTTTGAGGGTTTCTTGCATGTAGCATCCCCTTCAAATGATCATGTTAGATCATTTTATTACTCCTTCATTGAGTCCAAAACTGTTGTTCGAGCTATTTCTTATTTTAGATGGATTTCCAAGTGTGTTTAGGATACTTATCTTTTTGAAAGCTTCATTTCTGTTTCATTTTTTGATTTTGGGCATATGGCCTCACATTTTCACTTCTGTTTTGGATCATTGTCATGTTGGAGTGTTCAAATGCATCCCATGCACAGCTTCGGGGCTGATGATTGCAAATTTTCCTCCTGTATTTTTTGATAACCTACTGCATTCATCTTGCCATCAATTCTGACCAAATTTCTTATACCTTTGTAGCTCACACATTCCCAAAACTTCAGTGATCCACCACCATGTTTCACAGTAGGAATATGGTGTACCTTTCATCATAGGCCTTGTTGACTCTTCTCCGAATGTAGCGTTTATGGTTGTGGACAAAATGATCAATTTTTGTCATCTAAATTACTTTGTGCCAGAAGGTTTGAGGCATGCTGTTTGGTATATTGTAGGCAGGATACTTTGTGGCATTTGCATAGCAATGGCTTTCTTCTGGCAACTCAAGCATTGAGCCCAAACAGCCGCAACACATTTTTTCAACGAGTCCTATATTTAATCTGAAGTTATTTATTGGTTTTTCTTTGCATCACGAACAATTTTCCTGGCAGTTGTGACTGAAATTTTAGTTGGTCTTCCTGACTGTGGTTTGGTTTCAACTGAACCCCTAATTTTCTATTTCTTAGAGTTTGAACACTGATGATTGGCATTCTCAATTCCTTTGATATTTTCTTATACCCCTTTCCTGTTTTATAGAGTTCAACTACCTTTTAATGAAGAGAATTTTTCAAAATTATTTACGAAACTCATTGACCTTTTATACAAATGCATCAATTACAAGCAAACAGATCACAGGTGAAGATGGTTCCTTTAATAACCATTCAAATCTGTTTGTATCAAGTTGTGTGCATGTTATCAGGCCAAATCCCCAGGGTGTGTAAACTTTTGATCGGGGTCAATTGGGTAGTTTCTTTTGTCATAACACAGTTGTTTAACAAAAAATTGCTTCGGTCAATAACTAACCATGAGTGAAAAAGTTTTTGTGTTATCATTCATATTCTCTGACAAATGACCAAGAAATCATAAATTCTGTAAGGGTATGTAACCTTATGAGCACAAAAAAACTAGTCTAATCTAATTTATCCCAGTTTTCAACCAAGTTTGTTTAAATCGATTGTTTAAGGAGACAGAATTTTTTCCACATACAGTACAGGACAAAAGTTTGGACACACCTTCTCATTCAATGTGTTTTCTTTATTTTCATGATCATTTACATTGGTAGATTCAAAACTATGAATGAACACATGTGGAGTTATGTACTTAACAAAAAAAGGTGAAATAACTGAAAACATGTTTTATAT
>JBBIGC010142760.1:0-20153 GCA_037576955.1 Lepidarchus adonis | reverse complement strand
CTCTCTCTCTCTCTCTCTCTCTCTCTCTCTCTCTCTCTCTCTCTCTCTCTCTCTCTCTCTCTCTCTCTCTCTCTGAAGCAGAAGCAGGTTATTTTGGGAAGTGTGCAGAGATTGGTGAGGGATTATTGCAGCGCTGGGACATGCCTGGCAGACGCGGGAGGTGAGGTGTGGGGGGAAGCATCATGGTGGAGGTGTGGAGCGAGGGATTGCTCACTCATTCGTCATTACGGTGGAGCAGCAGAACTGGCAGTGGAGAAGGCTAGAGTGGTGTGCATCACAGCATGGCAACAGTGACACACGCCAATGCACAAACACACCCGCACTTGCACATGGCGGCGGAGGCAAACAGAAAAACACGGATGACGTGTGTCCCTCTTCCCCATGCACCTACAAAAAATGGACTGAAAGACACACACACACACACACACACACACACAAACACAAACACAAACACAAACACAAACACAAACACACACATATATATATATTGAATGGATGGAAAAATGTTATTATTCACAGAATAATACAATTCTTATGTGGAGAATGTGAATACACTGCTGGCTTTAAAAGTTAGCACTGGCCTCTTAAGCAGACATAATGTACTTGTTTTTTCATCATGCAGAATTCATAGTTAAATCAATGACTCGAAGGAAGCAAAACACCCCTAAATAATAACATTTCCACCACCATGCTTCACATCATTTTTTGCTTCACATCATTTATATATTTTTATCTAAAATTTTATTTGTAGATATTGTAGCAAAGGGATCAAAGTTTGTTTGTTTAAATGTAATGAAACTCGCAGGACTATATCAGGAAACCATTGTAGTGAAATGTGTACAGTACTTATGTGGGCAGAGGGTAAATAAATGGCCCGACAGTAAATGAAAGCAAATTTGAAAATCTAAACTAGTTATGACCTGTACATAAAATAATAGCTCACAATACACCAACCATAAAATTTACACAACTGATAAGTAAAGTATATACATGGTCTATTTAGTTATTTCATCCCAATGGCACATGGCAGGGGGTGAGATATACTAGGCATCAAGTGAGCAGCCAGTTATTGAAATTGATGGGCTGGAAGCAGGAAAAATGGGCAAGCACAAGGATCTGAGGCACTCTGACAATGGCCTTATTGTGATGGCTAGACAACTAAACCAGAGCCGGTGTTCCAGGTGTGCACCTACCCAAGGTGATCCAAGTACGGACAACTGAACAGAATTGTCAACAGGATCCACAAGGTCAGATTTGGTAAATTAGTGTTGATAGGTATGAGGGGAAACAAATAGAAAATGCTATTCAGTCCAACCAAGGTTTCAATATCAGAACGGCAAGAGAAAAATCGGTAGCAAAGTAGCCTTGGAAATCACAGACAAAATCCTTGGATCGGACGTGACGCAGGAGTTAATCTGGGCAGTTAGGTGTGAAACACCCTGAGACACGATAAAGCCGATCACAACCTTGGTTGGTGACTGGGACTGGATACGTAGCTCACCAAGTATCTGAAGAAATAACACACTATTGACAAACAGTAGGATATCACATCAGTACAATGCTGGGCCAAACGTAAATAAAGTGGTGATACTGGTACATGTCTAAGACAAACCCACAAAAATGTATGTATATAGCCAATCAGAGCCAATGTATATAGCCAATCAGAGAATTTTGTGGTCAGGACATTAAATGAAGCAGCGAGTCGAGAGCAAACAGCACATGGAAAAGAAACGACAGTAGCTCACAGTGTAATGACTTAATAGCAGTAACGGTGAAAATTAAACACAATATGATAATTGGTAAAATGCTTAATTTTCGGTCTGCACTTTGTTTTGAATTTCTGAATTCTGTATGTTTACAGCTCCAGTTTTCTGGGGGCCTCTATGTGTGATGGCTCTTTAAAAAGGTGGACACATGCTCTATTCAGCCACCAATTCCGGTGACGATTGGTTTAATGGCCGTGGAGCTACATCAGTCAGAGCAAACTCGAGCTGTATGGTTTGTGGTGGAATAACTCTGGGCTTGTAGGGTTTGGGGTTTGAACTGGTCCTTGTTTGCTTGAACAATGCTTTAGACATTCAATTGGTGCTACTTGGCTTGGATCTGAAGTGTCTACATCCTTGTGTATTCTCTGTAATTTCTTAGGCACTTCCAGCAACCTTGGTAAGAAATGAAGCTCACCTTGAGACACTGCATGAGAAACTTATTACACGCTGAAATTTGCATACAAAGGCCCACCTCCCCCTGGATTTTTCATTCATCACCCACAGCGGTGGATTCATTGATGTCTGATTAATCCCTCAGGACTTTTAAGCTGTGAGTAACAACAGATTCATTTGTCGACTATTACTATTATTTCTTCTTTTATGGTGATGAGACACAACAAAAGCTATATTGCCCCCTCCCCGATGCTCCCTGGAGTGTACTGCAATCTGTCAGAATGAGCAAATCTATTATTTCCAGGTGGTTTCCATTATCTTCTCAATGTTTCATACATTCAAGAATGCATTTTAATACATGCGAGACGTCAAATTTTAAACAAATTCCAATTTTCTTATATGTCAGGCAGATGTCAAGACCATTAAAACTAGATTACACCAATCAGTCACATTAAAACTTATGAAAGATGAAAGAAATAATGCTGAATTTCTTGTTACAATGGCGCCTATAAAGAGATGGGATGAATTAGACAGTCCATTCTTGATGTTGATGTGTTGGAAGTAGGACTAATAGCAAAATGCCACTTTGACAAGTGTGAGATTGTGATGGCTAGACTGTTTACTGGCTTCTACACAACAACAGGTCTTGTGAGGTGTTCCCTGTATGCAGTGGTTAAAAGTTACCAAAAGCTAATTTTGAGCTAATCTTTTGTAAAACTTGGCAGTAACAAGTCATTTCAGGGTTTGATTCATTAATTTTAAACAAGAATAATGACATTCTTCTGAGTGTGGAAGGGGTAGATGGAGTCATTCATGACAGAGGGTTGGGATAACCCAATAATCATTTTTGGGCTGTCCTCACCACTTGCTGTTGGATCCTGTGATCTGAAGCACTGCAATTTCCCAACCAGGTCATGATGCAGCCGATTAGAATGCCCTCTATTGTCCCCACTGTAAGAAGTAATAAGGATGGGGGGTTTGCAGGAAGTATAGACACTGCCCTGCCTTCTTTGCAATGGATCTGGTGATATTAGTCCACATGAGTTCCTCAGTGATGTGAACACCAAAGATTTTGGTGCCACAGAGGGTCTATTCTTGGCATGCCCTTCTGAAGTTAAAAAAAAACATGTTTTCACAGTAGGAGACAATGTTTGTTCTGCACCAGCCTTCCTCATTGTATGCAGTGTCAATGTTCCAACGGATCCACAGTCATGTCATTTCATGGACATCAGTCATGGACATTCCCTGACGAAGTATGAGTTCCTCTGTTCTTTGTGGTGGTTCTGGTGATGGTTCTGAGGTACACTAGTAAGGAAGTCCAGGATCAAGTTGCAGTGGAAGGTTGTCGATGGTTATACTGTTTTATCTCTGCTGTGTGACTATAGTTTCACTGTGTATTTGTTAGTGTTGCTGCATTTGCGTTGTACATAGGAACTTGTGTAATTATATGTTATATGTTGTCTGTAGCACTTGCACTTACTTCCCACCATCAAACCTTATGGATTCATTCGTTTTGTATACTGACCAGCAGGAATGAAAAAAATAATTCACATCCTTGTTTGTATAATACAATACTTGATGGGTATTTTATTTATCCACTTCCAGCCTGTTTTACTCGATTCGGCCTTATCTGCAGTCCGAAGCTTCAGTGAATATACTGTATTGCTAATGGCGTCTCTTAGAAAGAAGACAACAAAGAAAGTCTCCTCTGAACATCAGAGCATACTTCTGCTTTTTAAATTAATGATGTGCTTCTTTATCAACTGTTGAATTTGTGGATTATAAGTGCAGCACCGCTGGAAAGCACCCAGCAAACAGAAAAATGAATATTTGAATATTGTAAAATGGTAAAAAAGAAAAAAAAGAAAAGAAAAAGAAAGAGATCTAGCCTTTCCCAGTCTCCCACTCTCTTTCACCCCAACCAAAAAGCTTCTTCCCATAAACGTCTCAGCTTCCCTCCTCATTTAAGTGCTTGGCGGTTAAATTCTAAAGGCGTAATCCGTGCCTCACATGACCAATTTACACAAAAGTGCAGGTCTGGCCTGTAATTCCTAATCGCAACAATTCATAATCGTCTTTTCACTCCACATGTCATGCTCGAGTGTGTGAAAAGCAAAAGATTAAATTATAAGGCCTCGTGTGGGGATTGAGGAGGGGGAAGAAGAGGAAAAAGGAAGTGAGGTACAGCAGAAGAGAGCAGAGAGAAGTGGAAGGTAGGAACACTTATCAGGGAAATTGTAAAGTGCCTCTTTAATCCGGTTTCAATATTCGCTGTGCATCGTCTACGAGAGGCGATCTTCCCATCAGCGGCCCTCCTCCTCCCCCTTTCGCTAAAAGAACTTCATCTTGCCGTTTTCATTGAGCGCAGGAGCGCACTCTCAGCCACCGCCGCCGAAACCGCGCATTAGTCCTCGGCTTGGAGAGATTAAATCCGCAATCAGGCAGCCAGGCTGCTTGAAAGCGCTGTTTACTTATTCATTGTGAGTGGGGGGTGTTGTGAGGTGGGGTGGGGGGAGAGTTTGGAGAGAAAAGCCACATGGTGAAAGAAGTGGAGCTGAAGTGAGTGTACAAGCTTGAGGCATGGGCAATTAAAATGGACATTAAAATCTGCCATCTGACCTTTTCATGATAGTTTTGTCTGATGGATTCCGAGGGCATGGAAGTTTACAGGGAAAAAAACACTCTGCACTCTTCTTTCTTACCATCTGCTTCATGCAAAGTTCTCTCTCGGGACATAAACTGCTTTGTTCATACAATTTCAATGGCGTGAATGGGCTGATTGGAATGGCAATCTTTCCCAAGTTGTACTAGAGCTTTCAAAGATTAGGGAACACATTTTGAGTGTGTAGCCTCGAAACATCACTCTAGGCCTTCAGAATATTCTAGATACAACCATGACTGTGAATACGATTGACTGATAAATCAGTGATCTTTTATCAGATGGATATTTTAAACAGTGGAAGCTATACCGTAAGTTTTAGGACTCTTTACTGAAGGAGTCACCGTAGAAACGCAACATACAAGCTCAGATATGTTCATGTACATGTTACGAGCTTTAAAAACCAACATAAATATCTGGGGTAAGGAACTGGAGGTGAATAATTCAGATCTTTTCACCATCAGCAGTACAATGTGCTAAATAAGTGTAGGAATGTGTTTTTCCAAATGTACAGTGGTGTTTGAAAGTTTGTGAACCCTTTAGAGTAGGGTTGCAATAAATGGACAAAATTTAGAACTGCAATTATACAGGTTCATATTTCAACTGCAATATTTTTTAATATATTAAAGGGATTATAAAACGTTTAGCAAATAAAAAATGCCTGAAGTTTATATGCATCATTAAAGCTTTACAATGTCCTCATCCATTAAGTCCATATATGGAAACTAAGCTTTAAAAACAGCCAGCTTACAAATGATCATTTTTATATATTTTATATATTTACACAAAAGGAACGCATTTACAATAGCATCTCCCAATTAGCAACAACAATTTTGCCCCACCCATTCACATAAAACAGTTCTATACAGCTCTGTAATTGGTTAAGAGGTCCATTTGCATTTTGCTGCATCCCACAATATCAGTATTGCAAAGACTAATATTGCGATACCGATGTACAGACAATATATTGTGCAGCGCTAGTTTACAGTGTTCAGTGTTTCTGCATAAATGTGAGACTATATTAATGAATATCAAGGTATAATATTTTGTCTAATTTGTTTAATTAGGTTTTCTTCATATACTTGTTGCATTGTACGATTCTTCAGGTTCCATTTTTACAGAAATATAGTAATTTCACAAACTTTCAAGCACTGCTGTGGGTGAAGACTACACAAGATACTTAAACTCTTTATGTTTCCACGTCTTTCTATCAGACAGGACTGTTGAATTGAGACAAGATCTGAAAGGAAGCCTCTGCTGATTCTGTGGTCAAGTATCAAAAATTGACAATCCACACCACTGCAGAAGAACTACAAAAATATTTGGCTGTAACAAGAATAGTGGACGGGTCATCAGAAGATAACATCCATCATGTCAAACATTAGCACCAGAAGAAAAGAACATAATATATAAACAATCCAGACTCATTTTGGAATAAAGCGATGTAGTCTGATGGTCCAAAAATTGTACAGTTAGGGTATAATAGCCAAACAGGAACGATAAAGTGAAGAAATAAATAAAAATATAAACAAAAGAACACATTGCTAATGGTTTTGCATAGAATTTTCTCAGGCTTTAGCTTTGCGTTGACAGAGGGAACAAAGAACTCTGGAGAAACTGGAGAAGAAGCGAAGGTGGATATTACTGTACAACACATAAATGATAGAGATTAATTATACGATCTTAAACAAGCTGTGCATGCAACATGACATATAAATGGTAAACTGCAATTATCTGTTTATAGCAATGCCAAGATGTTCTTCCAGATGTTGTTCCAGTGCTGCTTTTCTGCCATTCCAGTTTGCCGTCTATATTAACTGGAATGTAGCACAGGTTTCATCACTCTTCTCGTAAGAATCTTGTGCCAGATTCTCCCTTCGTTTCTTGGGAAAATCAGGACACCGCTCGTATGTCTGAAATATCAGTGTTTATTAAGCACGCTGGTAAATAATCAGAATAATAAACAACCTTGTTTTGCCATAGGCTCCTTCTCTGTATGGTTCATGTTCCACACTTCAAAAAAGCAGCAGAACTGACAGGTGAGGAGATGTCCCGACGAGAAACCTACTCCGCATCCTCCCACAGGCAAGCAGGTGGTAGAAAGAGCAAACCAAACACTGCAGGGGAGCAAAACTTGAAAGCGTTAGCTTACTGACATGCAAAAGAGAGGGAGGCAGTTTATGAGTGTGTCTCATGCTGTTGGCAATGCATTGGGTAAGACTAATGAATAGCATTCTCTGGGTCTGAACCTGGAATATCTACTGAAGCTTTCATTGCTTCTGGGTTGGACCAGTAAACTAACAATTCATTTCTATTATTATTAAATGCTGTGAAGTCTGATAATTTCTTGAAAATATATCTGTTTGGGTCTTCTTAAGGTTCTTAATGTTTTTTTAACACTAAATAAGACAAAATTTTTCAGTTATCGATCCCACCCAATTACGACAGTTTGGAATTCCAAGCCCTCAGCTGAAATGTGAAGGTTGAAGGCTGGAAATGTGATGTATCTTCAGGAATTTGACAGCCTCTGGTCATATCCGTAAATCTTGTTGTTGGACTTCTTCTTTACAGTTTAGCTCTTCCAAGCATAACTGTCTTTTCCGATGAACTGGCTCTTCTCATCAAGCGTCCAACATAAAAGCTCCACTGTGGATATCAGGAAGGTGAAGTGTGATCTGATTAAGGGCCCATTTTTGTTGTCTTTACGTCAAAGAGAATTCGTAAAGGTCTTTACCAGCATCAAGGTTCAAAGGCAATAATACTCCCCATTCCACCTTTGTGTTGTCCAGCTTTCATGTCCATAAGAAACCAAAGAAAAGACCACAGCCTGGGCCTCTGCTTGTAGACACATCATATATTTAAAGATCTTTTCAAGCTCTTTCATCCCTGTTCTGCAGAGCCAGTGTATATTTCATATTTCTCAACCGCGATGCCTTCTGTTATTAATGACTGTTAAACGATGCCAGTGGACCAACGTTGCCCACCACTCCTACATCACCTTCGTAGGATGGTAAATGTTGCAGCCTGTCTTCAGTTTTCAGTTTTCTTCATGGTGAAGTATCATCATTACATTTTGTTGTGAATTTTCACGATCAGTCAGCCAGTGTATAAAGCTGTGATGCTGTATGTCATACAGTTCTCTATTAAAAATTAGTAGAGCAGCCAGATTGAAGCCTGAATTCACCACATTAGACTATTTTAACAGTTAATGAAATATGGCTCATGAAGAAACCTAATATCTCCCACCTCAACTCAACTGAATCACTTAATATCACAGGTAACACAGTATGACTGATTAATTACCTGACTAAGATCCATGCTAAAACACTGTTTTCTTACTTTTCCAGACTTTTCAGAGTGAGGAAGGACCAAAACGAACCCATACAGTACAACACGACTTGCTAAGACATTACCTAATCAGGTGAATTTCTATTGCAGCCTGAGAGCTCTTCATCTGCTTAATGCACTAAGCTCAAACCCACATTTATTTGATATTTCTTGACAGGTGAACATCAATTACTCATTAAGCAGCAACAAATGCATTCCAAATGGTGAGGTGTGTCCAAGGACAACCTGTTCAAACCACTCTCAGTTGCTGAGATGGGAAAGCAAAAACCTCGGGACAAGTGGACTTCTGGGATCAATTAAACTCTTTCCTCCAAGATGAAACTAAGGGATGAGAGGGTTACAATTACAGAGAGTGAAGTGGCGGATGCAGGCTGACTCAGTGTGATCTGCCCTCAGACTAGGTAGAACCATTCAAAAGTCATTCGAAAGCAGCAAAAATTACCCCATTTTGCCTCAAATGCAGTCAATTACCCACTTTGCCAAAGAGGGGTCTCTGTGAGGTGATATAGGACAACCACGTTTAATTCTCTATAGAGTCTTTGAATAAAAGTATTTTTGTCAATGAAATGAGACAATAGTTTTCTAACATTGTGAGAAAATCCATAGAACTGGTGTAATGATTTTGGTAGCTTTAATATATATATATATATATATATAAATTTTGATATATAAATATATTATTTAATTATTAATTAAAATGTACATTATTTATTTATTTAATAATTGTAAATGCTTTCAGACTTAAAAGTTTAGATAGCGACCCATTCAGGAGCTCCACCATAACCTACCGCACCTTTCTCTCTGGTACCATTCACAAGTGTGACGTAATACTTCACATGGATTTAAAAAAGGCAGCTGCAATCTTTAATTTGTACACTTTCATCTGGACTATTTTCCATATACTAATGTCACTCATGGTTTTTCTAGTGTGAGAAAGTATTATGCCTGAAGTAGGAGCCGAAAACAGCATTTTAAGGATTACAACTGCCTTCAGCTATTGCATAGTGAACAAACAAAAATGAGGAAACGTCCTTCATTGAATTAGTATGTAACCTTTAAAGTAAATGGAGGTTCACTATATCTTTCTTCCCGTAACTTAATTAGGACACCCTATGAAAGAATGTATGTTTTTGCAACAATTTAAACAAAACACTGGGACATTCAAGAAATACAACTAAACAATTAAAACTGAAGAAAATTATTTTCAAAATTTTCTGTAAAATGTCATTCTACAAAAATGCAATTTCTGGTGAGGAATAAATTAGAACACTCCCACCTTTATTCTCGATTAAGATGGCTCAGATCACACACAGACGTAGCACATCAGGTGCACATGATTAGAACATCGTTACTCAGCATTTTGAAGGAGATTTGACCTCAGACGTTTAGTTTGGTGTGCTCCTGATTGCTGAGGTGAGAGTGAACACCACATTTCCGAGGCCTTCAGAACTGAATATTTAATGGGGGGGTCCTAATTTTTTCACTGTAAAATGGTTGTTTAGAGATCTGCTACTTAACGTATGTGGTTTTTAACACTAAATGACAATATTATATAAAAAAATGAATACAAGAACAAGAGCATAGGTCAAACAGTAGCCACGGTCACCTCTTATTTCATGGGAATAAGTGAGAATAAAGTCCAAGCCCAGTTTTCCTGACATGACTGCATTAGCCATAAGTCTGTTTTAAGGCAGAACACGTACATTTCGCAAAAACGCTTGGAGAGGCTCCTCAGAGACAAGCCCCCGGGCATCCTCTAAATTAGGCATCAGGGGGCAAATGACATCAGCCGCTTTCATTCCATAACCTCCTCGCACGTTGCAATCGACACCCCACAGAGAGAAAGGCAATGAGGGGTCACAAAGCAAAGATGAGTGAGAGTGAAATGGAGAACAAAAGGGAAGAAGGCCAGGAGAGGTAAGAGGAGCGGGTTAAGCCGGGTTAGGGTGGAGAAAAAGACACAGACTGATGATGAAGGCTCCTAAAACACAGTTCTCTCATTTGCATTCTCATCAATCAATCACATAACCAAATAAAACTCCCTATTTATTTTAGCTATCTGTAATACCTAATTAACAACACCCACAAACGTTACTAATATTGATGTCAGGATTACAGTAGCACAGCTTATGTAATAACACATGCATAAGCTGGTTTTACTCATGTAATTATACAAGTATATCCTGTGTAATTACACGAGTACAGTCGGTCTGCGACTTATGACGTACTCGACTTACGACATACTCGACTTACGAAAATTTGTGGTTAGGACACTGCCTCAGACCCTGTTTTTTATTTAAAATTGAGTGAAAAATTAAAGTATTTGTAACTAAAATAAAAAATAAATGCAATACAGATCTTCAGGTGGGGGAATGTCTCCCTCTAGTGGAGAGTGGATAGCAGAACATAGTGTAAAACACAGTAGACGCTTATGTAAGGAGTTTATTACCATGTAAATACATGAGCTAAATAATCATCATAAGCTGCACTACTACAATCCATGTGTAATAGTGAGTACATCACTGAAAGTTCTGATCCATCAATGTTCTAAAAGCCAAAGTCAGACTTTAAATTTAAATGTGGCTGGGGTGTCTCTCAGTGGAGCTTTCTCTGCTTTCTATTTACTGGAAAGTTCCTTTTCAGCTTTCACTCAAATCTCCTGCACTCAATCGAGCAGCGCCACCCAGAGGAGAGAAGAGGTAGCGACTCCGGTGAGTCGATTTGGTGGAGAATGTTCATTTAAATGTCGATATTGTCATTAGCGTGTCAATTATCGTATTGTTTGAGCAAGGATAAAGATATATCGCCATATCAATTTTTTGTCACACCCCTTCTGGAACAGTCAGTCTTGGGTTCCATTCTCACACTAATAGAAGTCCTTGGAGAAGATCAACACTACATTCATCTGCATCTTATAACAGTTTCAATGGTAAACTTATTTGGATACAAGCATCTGGTGCAATAGCTGTGGTGTGCCTACCAATAGTTGCCATGGTGTTAGCCATCATTTAATCTTAATCATGAAAGCTGAACACAATTTCTAAGGATGCTTTCATTGAAGCTCATGGTAGAACTTTTGCAAGCGGTTTTCACTGTTATCAACTCTTGTTGACCACTAGTGATGAACTCTTCATTGTTGATTGGCCGAATAACATGAACTATCCATTTTGTGATTAAGTTTATTATGCAGATGCTGCCAAACACATCTGTCAAGTCCAATTAATTTATACAGAGCTCAGACCAGGTCACCCAGAAATCTGGGTCCAAGCCCACATCCAGAGAACCAGATGTTGAAGTGGCAGGAAGGACTGTGTGCAAGACAACAGCATTGTCCAGAGAGACAACATGGCTGGGGTTACTGTGTAAATGTAATTATTGGCTCTTAAATGCAGAAAAATATTAGATTAACAATAAACAGCCATAACATTAACACCACTGACCGGTGTAGTGAGTAACTTTGACTATCTAGAGTAGGGGTCACCAAGCTTTTTAAAACTGAGAGATACTTTACTAGGACTGAACCATACGAAGGGCGACCAGTTTGATACATGTGTCTTAAATATCAAATTTGCTCAGTTTATCATTAGTTATATATTATTAATAATGATTAATGACTCATCTATGTGAAGGTGAGAGACACATGCAGGTTTCTTTCACAGTATTAATAAAAAACTCTTCCTACCATTCACTGTAAAAATGATATATTTTCCTTCCTTTTTCTGCCATGTTTTTGGGATAAAAACTCTCCACCAACGTCTTGTCATGTGCACAATACTGAGCACTGCACTAGAACCTAAACTAATAAACCTGTTTTAAATGCTTTTTTAAAAATATTGTCATTTTCAAATCTACTGTATATAAATGCAAATGTGATAAAAAAAAAATAGCAAAATGTAATTTTAGATGCTGTTCATTGGTAAATTTTTGGAGCAGGTCAGTGGGCGCCTCATGTGCTCTTTGGGGGCACGCTGGTGCCTGTAGGCGCCATGTTTGTGACCCCTGATCTAGACATTTTCAGGGCGGTAGGACATACAGTATTGGGCAACAGTCAGTTCTTCAAATTGATCAGGATCTAAGGCACTTTCATAAGGGTTTGCTATTCCAGATTAGCCCTGCAGAGTGCGCAATAGTTAGTACCTAAGGAAGAATTGTCGATGGAATGGTCATAGACAACCGAGGCTCATTGATGCGTGTGGGGAGTGAGGGCTTCCCTTTCTGGAGAAGGGTAGAAGAGCTCCGGTAAATAGAATTGACAGGAAATGTTAAAATGTTAGGCAGGTGGTCTTACGTTATGGCTGAAGTGGTTTTGTTTCAGATGTGCTGCTCTGGCTGTTCTGTGCCCGGCAGGAGTTGTTGTACCTTATGTCTAGTCAAAACATGCCCACAGAGACGCAAGTGTGTGTCTTTAGTATGCAGCATGGCTCTTTGAAGTAGTCATGGAAATTTCCCCTAAGCCTGGAAGTGGAGGTCTTTTCCTCAGTAGAATATTGAATATAAAATGGAGGGATGTTCTCTTCCTCAGTGGCCTAGTATGAATGGCAAGGACAGATTTGTGTGTCCATGCATCGATATGTTTGAATAAGAAGATATCAGAGATACGAGAAACACCCCCTGCTGCTTTCACGCGGAGATTAGATGAGGAGATGTTAGAGGAGATGTTTATAGAAGGTAAATCGATGCTGATTCAATTCGCCTCTGTTCTCTCTCCAGCGTAATCTCCTGACTCATTTTTTAAACATCTCCTAATGTAGGAGGCTCCTGGCTGGCAGCCAGATAATGCTGGGTGTGATCAGTGTTGAGAGTGAGCAGGTGACGTGCTCACAGCCTCCAGGTCCAGGCCTACACAGCTGTACATCTATGCAAGCGTCAATCTGCTCCTCATGTACCAAAATAGACCAAAAGATCCATGTTCTGCTCAAGAACCAATGGACATCAAGACCAGAAATGAATTTTTATGGCTGATTGGGATTGTGTTCAGCCCACACATCTCATGCTATCCACATAATAATATTTTTTATGGGACAAAATGGCATTTTGAACTTTTCCACTTACTCTAGTTACTCAGCGAAGTCCAAGCCGGTTTCCTCCCACTCTACGAAAGCTTGTGAGAGTGTGGTAATGGTTGTCTGTCTCTGTGTTGTCCTCCTGTCATGGCCATAGTTAGACTTGATAATAATTTTCATCTGAAATATAAAGAAACATGTTCTATTTAAGTGATTAAAGACTAAAAATTTATTTTTTTGGCCATTTATAGCATCAAATCACCAGCTGGACCGACACACACAATGGTCTAACATGTTAACGCACCAGCTTCCTGCTCAAAAACCCCCAAAATACTTTAGCAGTCTACCTGACAGTCATGCTGATAAATTAGCCCTCTGCTCAAAAACACAAACAACCTAAAGAGCAACAACACATGTGTTTGCTCACATACATCCACTGAGGCCTCCTTAGGCATGAGAGACCCATGGGGGAGGGAAGGAAATGTGGAGAAAGTGATTATCCTCAGTCCCTCAAGGTGCCACTCATTATCATACTTCAGTTTACAGCACATATATTGCATGTGGTCTACTTCATTGTGAAGGACATATTCATAAACAGAGAGAGAGAGAGAGAGAGAGAGAAGTAGGGATGGAAATCTGGGGCACTAAAGCATGAGAAAGAATCCATGTATCTGAGAGCGAGCGAGAGAGAGAGGGAGAGAAAGAGGGAGAGAGACAATCAGAACACTATGACCACTCTTTTGACAATCCAGCACCATAATGAGGACAAGAACATGGCTTGTGGAGAAAAAGGAAGGAGTGCATGACAGGGCTGATTTCTGTACATCTGTGAGTGGACAGTTACTTGAACAGATCCACATGCTACTCAACTCTACTAGTAGATTACTGAGGCAATAAGCTACGAATTCTGTGAGATCAGGGCACACAGGAAGGAAAGGAAGCTTCATTCAGTTATTCGGATGCAGCCCCAGTCATAGGTTACTATAGCAACACATCTGCTCCTCAATGTAGTGGCAGTACTACTCTGACTCTGACTGCACAAAATCATCACAGGAGAACAACCAAAGGGGATAATGGCACATACTAACAATGAACAAAGGAGATAATGCCACATAATAACAATGAACAAAGGAGATAATGGCACATACTAACAATGAACAAAGGGGATAATGGCACATACTAACAATGAACAAAGGAGATAATGGCACATACTAACAATGAACAAAGGAGATAATGGCACATACTAACAATGAACAAAGGAGATAATGCCACATACTGACAATAAACAAAGGAGATAACGGCACACACTGACAATAAACAAATGATATAACGGCACACACTGACAATGAACAAAGGAGATAATGGCACACACTGATGATAACAAAAGAGATAACGGCACATGCTGACAATAAACAAATGAGATAATGGCACATACTGAAATAAACAAAGGAGATAATGGCACATACTGACAATAAACAAAGCAGATAATGGCACATACTGACAATAAACAAAGCAGATAATGGCACATACTGACAATAAACAAAGCAGATAGGCCTTGGGTTTGAAAAAGGCAGTATACAAATAATAATAATAATAATAATAATAATAATAATAATAATAATAATAATAATAATAATAATAATAATAATAATAACAATAATAATAATAATAATAATAATAGTTGTTGTTGTTGTTGTTGTTGTTGTTGTTGATGATGTTGTTATTATCATACATACATACATACATACATACATACATACATACATACATAGATTCATACATAAAAACAAACTTAGTCATGTTTTTTCAGTTCCTTGTAATCAATCTTCCAATGATATCTGATTACTGGTACTGGAAAGTTGAAATCTCGGTCTACGAGTTCACCACCAAGGTGGAGTCACAAGATAACAGCTCCAGAGTGAGCGTTCATATATGCAAGTTTAATAAGGAAAAGAGGTGGATGCAAAAGTGAACTAAAGTGAACTCAAATTTCAGAGACAGACACCACACCAGAGAGACAGGAACATGAAAGGTGTAGTGTAACGTGAGTCGTAAGACGAGATGTGTGTACGTTTGTGCTCTGTTCACAACGCTTTTTGCAGTCTTGTTCCCGATATTGGCTACGAGTTTTCCTCTGAAAGCTTTATTTGCTTCAAATGTATTTATTACACAGACATGGTTTACTGACCAGCCAGAACATTAAAAACCACTGATGTGTAAAGTGAAAAACATCTTCTGTCAAGGGGTGCGATATATTAGGCAGCAAGCGAACAGTCATCTCTAGAAGCTGATGTGTTAGAAGCAGGAATAATGAGCATAAGGATTTAATGGCTGAATTGTGCTGGGGGTGCGACAGGTCTTGTGGGAGGTCCCGGTTCTTCACTGCCAAAAGGGATCCAAGGAAGAAGAACCAATGAATCAGTGAGGTCATGACACCCAAGGCTCACTGATGGGCTAGAAAAAGAACATAAAGTGCAGGGCAGCTTGCTGAGATCCCACAGACAGATGCACATGCTGACCTGATGAGCATCAAAACTGGACCATGAAGCAGTAGAAGAAGGTGACTTGGTCTGACTCATCATGTTTCCATTTCCATCATGTGGACAGTCTGGTTCCTGTGCGTCACATCTCTGGAGAAGTGATGACACCAGGATGCACTATGGGAAGAAGGCAAGCTGTCCTGGCATTCATGTGGATGACGCACTCTACCACACTAAACATTGGTGCAGACCAAGTCCACCACTTCAGTTTTCTATCCATAATGGCAGTGGCCTCTTCCAGCAAGATTGGTTTGAGGAACAGTTTGAAGAAATTGATGAAAGGTGTTGACTTGGCCTCCCAATTGTCCAGCATCTCTGATACGTTCTGGACACACAAGTCCAATCCATGGAGGCCCCACCTCACAACTTACAAGGTTCTGCTGCCAAAATCCCACAGCACACCTTCAGAGATCTTGTGGAATCCATACGTCAGGTTTATTTCGGTGACACGATGGGGACCTTCAGTCTAGTGGTTGCCCTTGGGATCAGATGGTTGCAGGTTCAAGCCTGGGTACCACTGAGGTACCCTTGAGCAAGGTCTGCTCCCCGGGCTTTGGGGAAGGCTGCCCGCTGCTCCACAGAGTCCTCATTAGGTCTGAAGAGTGGAGAAAAGACTTCATACACATAACAACCTTCTTCCATTAGCGCACACTTATTCTAGGAACAAGAGACTAAGAGCGAGAGACAGATAGAGAAAGCAAAGTGCGAGTGCAAGTAAGGAAGCAATCATGCGAGCGATCACGTGAGCATGTGTGAGGAACAGGGCGGATGGTTTCAGAGAAAGCATGGCTGGGGTTGGTGGGGGCCCGCTGTAGCACCATAAGCCCCTATAGTGGGATAACTGTTCCATTCCACAGCCCAGATTCTTCTACTAATGAAACAGAAGCTTGATCGACTTAGCCCATAACCTCTTCTCGCATCTACTCCACTTCACACTGAGGAATCAAAGCCATTGGCAGGAGTGGCCCAGAAGTTTGACGGTCTCCCGCGCTGGATTTGCCCCTTAAGAAAGAAAGGTTCCGCAAAACATTTCAGGGGCTTTGGTTCTAACCTAAATCTAATCCAAACCTTAAACCACAATGATCAGCATGAACATCAACACCCCCTGTCTAATATTGAGTAGGTCCCCTGTACCTCATGTTCTGAATCCTTTCCATTAAAGCTGACATTTTGCGCAACAGGAGCTCCTCTTTGGGATCGGACCAGCCTGGCTAGCTTTCACATTCAGCAATGAGCCTTGGGTGCCCTAGATTCACTGGTTGTCCTTCCATTGATCACTTTTGGTAACTAACTACTGAAAGCCTGGAACACTATATAAGACAAGGACTCGTCATGAAGTCTGCTTCTAGCACATCAATTTTAAGAACGGACTGTTCACTTGTTGGCTAATATATCCCAAAATACATCCCAGGGGTGTGGGAGGCACTTTTTACTCACTCAGAACCAGGGATCCATGGGTTCTGAACCTTCATCATCATGTACATGCAGTTTCCACATATCGCAGGTTGGGTTGGAGGATTGTGGGAACAGTTTGAGAAGTGTTGCTTTAATGAAAGGTGGGCGTACGCAAACCGACACAACATTTCTCCCTTCGAGGTTCCAGAGGAGCTCCTCCAGTGATAATTGCGACTATTTTTATATCCACAGCTTAAAGCGTGACACGCGTAACAGCGGCACATGTAAAAAAGCTAAGAGGTCATAATTAAAATGACAAATAATCGCAGACTAAGGCAAAAAAAAAAGAAAGAGGAGGAAGAAAGCCACTGCTGTCTTGAAATACGCTGCACAGGCTCGCTCATTATGCATGGAAGTATGTTTGCTGGGCTTCTTCAATGAGACACTGGGTTTGATGATTAATTGATTTTATGTACCACTCACTAATCCAATGTGTTGTTATTAAATCTGGCAGGTCACTTTAAAGCTCTCTCTCTCTCTCTCTCTCTCTCTCTCTCTCTCTCTCTTACACACAAACACGTGCACAAACATCGCACACACAGCCTTCTCCTCTGGGAAGTTCTGAACTTTGAAAGCAGTCAAGTCGCCCAAAATCAGGGCCAGCTCTCTGCGGAGTTTGCTTTAACTTTTAATGGGGCTGATGTGCGCCGGAGCTCTGATGGTCCGAGCCACGAGCCGAGAGCCAAACAGCATGTAAACAGGACCGATCACATGTTTCTCTCATGCTTTCGGAGCAAACTGCTGCTCATCCTCATCCTGGACCCAAAGCGTACTCATCTTAAAGGCCCAGCTCATTGGCGCTCTTCCCATTTCTCTCAAAAATGATGATTTCAGCAAACTGTTTCAATCATTCCATCAAAATAATCCCCAACGTTTTTTAATATCTTGGTTGTATTTTCTCCACTAATGAGTAAGAGGAAGAAACCTTGGAAGGGACCATAGCTCGGGAAACCATCTTGCTCCGATTGGCTCAAAAACGAACAAAAAGATGAAAGAAAACGAACAATAAAAAGTTTTGTTTGTAAAGATGGTCTTAGGTTATAAGTATAGCTTGTATGGCCTGGAGATGGACAGCAGGTGGAGGTGGGACCACGGTAGTTAAAGATGTGAGATGGATGAGCAGGAGGGTGGAGAGTACAGTCCAGCTGGAACCCTGCTAAGCAGATCATGATGAAAAGGAACTCAGCGGTTCTAGTCGACAGGCCTAGATGGCTGGGAGCTCCACTGATAGTAGATCAGTAGATCTACTGACACTAGATTCCTAGTGTGCCGGTGGGGCATTGAAAATTGTGAGTTGGTTAAATATATTTGGGCAGCAGCTACACTCTGAAGATCAGAAGAAAGGGATAAAACAGTTAGCGTTGAATCAGTTTATGGGTAAAAATAAGGAGATTAAAACAGGACAGTATATACAACTCCAGCAGACCTCGCTAGAAATGATAGATCTGGGTGTAGACACAGACTTGAGAGCACCCTAAGGCACCAGCACCCTGCTACTCAAACTTAGGAGATTGAATGAGGGGTGAAATGTGGAAAAAAATGAACACCGCAGGTACATACAGGTTTTAGAGCAACACATGCTTCCATCCAGACGACATGTTTTTCAGAAAAGGCCTTCAGACAAAACAAACCACATACAGCATAACAACAGAAGACCTTCACAGTAGATGAGTCAGACAGACAAAACATTTGGGACATCATGAGACTACAAAAAGTAGTATAAAATACAATATAGAAGACCCAGGACTGTTGAGAAGCTAGGATCCTATATCAGATACAGTAAGAATGGAACAATCCTCTCTCAACAGACCAGCTACTGGTCTTAAGTGGTCAACGATGGAACCACTTCTGGAGTTGTGGAATGTGGGAGATGCGAGAAAATAGTAAAAGAAAGATAAGAAAAGGGTGAAACAGGAAAAAATCCAGTTATATGGATCCTAAAAGGAACATTAACTCCACTGTACTGTAAGATTTATGCAACTTTCATAAACCAGGAACATTTAAATGTAAGTGCACTTCTTTGGGGGGCGGGGGTGGACATTTAAAAATGTCTCGCACCAATTTATGGTATAGTGCATGTAAATTCATGCTGAAACCTGATTAAGCATTCTGTATATGCTGTATTTTATCTGTGTATTGTTTCATTTGTACACTTGATAAAGCAGACCTTAGTGAAAGTACTTTATAATTTTAAAGGCCAAACTTCTCCTTGTATTAAATTAATAATAAAAAGTGCATTTGAATTTTGTACTGAGGTGAAGAATTTAGCCACTTCTTCCTCCACTATATTTTTCTATAGTTTAGGGTAATTTCACCCTAATATTTGCATATTTCAGTCATTATAATGGAAATAAGGTGATGGCCAGAGGTGGGTAGTAACGAATTACATTTACTTCGTTACATTTACTTGAGTAAATTCTTTGGGTAACTAGTACTTTTAGAGTAAACTTAAAGATTTTTACTTTTACTCAAGTACACTTTTAGTGAAAAAAATGTACTTTTACTTCGCTACATTTGATGCCGTTCCTCCGTTACTGACAAAATGTAATAAATATTAGATATGAAAAATAATAATTTGTTTACGTGACTTGCTCTGAAGTCTCGCAAGACATTGGCGTTGCTGAAGCTCCGGCTTAAGTTCAGCGCGCGTTTAGAAAGATGATGGATGACTCTATTTTTTCACTTCAAGATGTGAGAAAGAACAGCGATAATGCCATGCAGGCAATTATTTTACAATTTATTTTTCTGTGTAATCTCCTCTATTTGGAACTAAAAAACTCCTTACAATGTGTATATATATAAATTTAATAGATTTTTTTTATTTTCATTTTCCATTTTTTAACAGGACCTGAATTTAGAAAATAAAAAATGTGATATTAACACGAGAACACGTTCAATTTTGTATCTTCAGTTGCTTGTTTCTTGCAAGGACAACAAATCATGTGTTTTAGTTCAACAGTGAATTATAAATCCTAGAACCTCCTCTAGT